>JAVQJF010088167.1:0-32505 GCA_036023855.1 Gadopsis marmoratus
ACACACACACACACACACACACACACACACACACACACACACACACACACACACACACACACACACACACACTAACGAACACAGAAAGACGATTGAACAGTCACTCCTGCTGGCTAGGACCGTGTGGTTATTATTTGACGTCACCCTGGAGGGGGATTGAGGACTGGTTAGGAGCTGGCCCGTGGGAGAATCGTTAACCCAGAAATCTGCCATCCAGACCAGCAACAGGCTCAGTCCTGAGTCCTGGCGTGGCAGACGGGTCATACAAATAATCTACAACAGCTTCGTTAAGACACTTGTTATATGCCTCTTCAGATTTGATACATTGTGAATTAAATGGCAGTCCAGCACCTCATTCTCTCTCTACTCACCATTAATTGCCCTTTTTGTGTGTAGACTCGTGGACAGAGAAGCCTGCGTTTGGCACTGGGCTGGATGAACACCTGAAAAGGAGTGGAAGGGAGATCGCACTGCCACTAGAGGCCTGTGTCATGATGCTTCTAGAGACTGGCATGAAGGAAGAGGTACGGAAGTGAAGACAGAGAGGCGGGGAGAGTAAAGGGAAACCCTGTTCCTACATGATAATTCTGCTGTATGGATAGAAAGGTGGAGGCAGTGATCTACTGTATGAGTGAAATAAGAGACTGTGGGGGGAAAGAAATTGAAAAGAAGTATCATGGTCGCTTCAAATTACTGTCACATGGGTGTTGGGAGCAGCATGGTTGGAAGCAGCTTTTGGACTTTTAATTCTTGTAAGACTAACTCAGCGGATTTAATATAAATGATGCTACATTGTTATTTGCCCTATGGCCTTATGCCTACATACCTAAAATTCTACTAATTTCATCATTTTGTAGTGCAATATTTTGATAATTCAGCCATTATTTTGTCGTTTCTTTTAAGCACACGTCAAAAATTGGTATGAAAAACAGGCATTTTTCACTATTTCTTGACACACCAAATTATTAATCAAGAAAATAATCAGGATAACCATATAAGACATTAATCATTTTATAAGATACAATAAGCTTTTGTTTGCTTTATTGACTTGACTATTCTTTTGTCTTCCTTGTCTTGCCATATGAGCAAAAGAAGTGCTGGCATAGCTCATTAAAAGTCATATGGATATGTGGCTGCGATTAGCGGCTCCGATGGTAATTGACATAATTGAAACCAAGCTGTAGATTGTTAGTTCACATGAACATTGTCAGACTCAAGGCGGACAGACACGCTATTAACACGGGAAACATCTCCATTTTTGTAATGCTGTTACCCGTTATGCTACAGGGATGATTTATGAAATGTTTGTGACGTCCCCTCCCAGAAACAAATTTAGAATACAATAGAATCTACTTCCTGTCCATAAATCAGATTCCTGTTTGTGTGTGTTTGTACGTACGTGTCTGCAAAAAAACAAAAAAAAAGAGCTAATGAGTGCAAGTGTCAACTGCAAAGCACATTACTTTTCACCCTATTTATTCCCTGGTGAGTCCAGTCTGTGTCATTATGGTGTGAAGATGGCCTTTGTTTATGTGTGAAAATAACTAGAGCTTTCTGTGCTGTGAGGGGTGGGTGTGTCTGTTTGCCTGCTTTAAGGTTTCATTATGTGCAGCTGGTGGGGGGTTATGGCGTGGCTTTATACAGAGTCTATCTGTAATTGAGTGTTAGGAAAGTGTGTGCGTGTCAGTGAAAGCACAGGGTCTTGTTTACACATCGAATGCCTGCATGTGTCTTTGTTTGCTGGGCGACGTTACTATGATTTATTTGCGTGTGTGTGTGCGTGTGCGTGTGCGTGCGTCAGGGTCTATTCAGAATCGCAGCCGGAGCATCCAAGCTAAAGAAGCTAAAGGCAGCGCTGGACTGTTCCACGTCACAACTAGAGGAGTTCTACTCCGACCCACACGCAGTTGCTGGTACGTCCCAAACCAGAGCCATTTTGGAATTTCTTCATTGGTTTATTACTTGGACCCATTCTCTAATTTATAGTATAAATAAATACATAAATGTTACTATTGTGTTGTATTTATCGGTCAGTATTTGTGTTTTCATATCATCTCAGAATCGACAAGCCACTGTCTCAAACCTGCTAAACCTCAAATTTAAGACCCGCACAGGATTTCCCTTTGCAGACAGACTGATCTGAGTTTTATAATGATTTAATGAAACTTCCCCATGTTTGTTTGCCCGGAAATGTGTTAAAGGTAAAAATACCTGTGCTTGTGTGTGGTTTCAGGAGCACTGAAGTCCTACCTGAGGGAACTCCCTGAACCTCTAATGTCTTACCAGTTTTATGATGAATGGATCCAGGCATCCAGGCAAGGCTCACAACATTATCACTGGGAGTAAAATGCACCCATGTTGAATGGATCTATCACTGTACATCAATGAGAAATCACATGATAGTTAATTTTAGAGATGAATAATAATGTGCTCTGATTCCAGTCACCATTCGTTATCTGTCTTTCCAGTGTGTCAGACCCAGACAAGAGGCTCCAGGCACTCTGGGTTGTATGTGATAAGCTACCAAAGAACAACAAAACCAACCTGAGGTCAGTCGTTTAAACCTACGCGAGGAAGGTCACGACAGCGATGTCTGCTGTTGCATGAGATGGATGCCTGTGCTCATTAACTCCCATATTTTCATGCAGGTATCTGGTGAAGTTTCTAGCCAAACTGGCTCAGGACAGCGAGGCAAACAAAATGACTCCTAGCAACATTGCCATCGTCCTGGGACCCAATCTGCTGTGGGCCAAGACTGAGGGGTGAGAGGGGGCGCTAGTCCAATATTACATGTTAGTTACTGTTTAAAACAAGAGAAAAGTAAGGATCTCTGAGAGGATCCTAGTCCAGGGTGCTGGAGTGGATTTCTACAAACGATAGTCTGTTATTTTACCTTATTTCAGCCCAACTCATTTTTGCTCTTCTGTATGTGTCCACCCAGGAGTCTGGCTGAGATGGCTGCAGCTACCTCTGTGCACGTGGTGGCCATTGTGGAGCCCATCATCCAGCATGCTGACTGGTTCTTTCCTGAGGGTAGGTTCTGGGTTTCCTCCACAGCAGGTTTCTTCAGTCTGACCCTCTCTTTTCTTTCTTTGTAGCCACTCCAGACCTGTTTCACACCAGGGATGCACGGTGAACACGACTGATATCAGCTGCCCAGTGAGAAAGAAACAGTCTGCAGTTATCAAGTTCCCAAAGCCCAAGATTAGAGTCACTGCTGTGTCTGCCCTGGCTCATAGTGTGCTTTGCACTTTGGAGGTCACCTCGAAGGCTACAATGAGAGCTTACAAAGCAAATGTCATATATTCCCATTTAATTCAGCTGGTGTTATGTTAAACACACAGCAAATCAAATGAGGTGTGTACAGATGAAGACATGGATAGAAATATAGCTGATAGCACCCGTTTTAAAGGTATTTTCCATAAATTCAGTATGTTTGTAACCACCATTTTTAGATAAATGACTGAGACTAAAATTCTGCACATTTATCTTGGGCTGCAACATCGAAATCCAAGCATTTTGCATTAGTGTCATAGTTTAAGCAGCAGGGTAATCAAACGGATAACAGACCTTTGACCTGTGAACGGTGTTTGCCAATAATACAGGTCACAGGTTAAGCGTGAGGGAGTTGCCAGCGCATCTCACCACCATTAACTTACAAAAATATCTTTTGTTTGTTTTTAATTTGTTGTATAATTCAACAAAAGGAGATGATGTTGCAAGTTCCTTCCCCTCTGCTGCAAGACCTTTCTACAAATATAAAGGCTGAACTAGTAGCATAGTAGTGTGTATTGGTAAATTCCGCCCTCTCTGTTCCCACAGATGTGGAGTTTAATGTGTCTGGCATGTTTGCGATGCCTACACCTGCATCCAACCACAACAATCACCTTGACTATGACTGCGGCACCATTGAGAGGAAGAGGCCTGGCAGTATGGTGGGACCAGAGAACGATGCAACGCGCAAAGACAAGTAATCATCTTGGAGTTGCTTTGTGCTGTTACCTCCTAGACCACCTCGGAAACCTCCTAGTTTCCAAGGTTTCTCTGGCTCACAACATTTGTCACTTACTCCAATTAATTGCTTTGGAAATGATTTGCTGTTAATCCAGTTGCTTTTTCAGATAATATGATCCTTAACACTGTTTTTAATGACTTCTCTCTGTATGCTCTGGGGTTGTGGTGATCTCTACCCTGGTCTAATCAGTGACTTTCTGATCAAAGCTTTGGTGTTTTTGTCTCTCTTTCACTGTCTTCCTGCTCCCCCTGTGCAGCACCCCTAACAAGCACTCGGACCACACCCTCCGTAGAGGCAGTAACACCTTAGGTAGAAAGCAGCACACGTCACCTGCCTTCCAGCCTCCTTTACCCCCTGTGGAGGCTCCAGGGCAGGGGCACGGGGCTGGGCAGGTCCCCCAGCCCTCAGCTGAGCCCCAGCCTCAGGCCCCATCAGGGGGTTCAGGGCCTGATGCTTCTCAGCATAGCTTGGCACAGGGTCTGGCTGCTCTCGCAGCCGCTCAGCAGCTTCTAGCCCAGCATACAGAGGAGCTCAGGTAAGGGCTGCTTCTCTGCATCTTTACTGCTGGTGGAGAATGACACAGCATGAAATTCAGACAGACAGACATGCTTTTATACTTTCATGTTATGGGAAGACATTAGTGCCTTCTCTGTTAACAGCTGAGGTCAGTCCGAATGGTTTCTTGAAGTATAATGGATCATTAATGCATGTCTCCCTGATATCTTGCTGACGCATCCTCTTCTCGTGGTCTCTATGATTCAGCTTGTTATTTCTCCAGCAAAGCCACAAGTTTTCTTACACCACCACCAGTTCCAGCTATGCAGACTTGTCTGAGTTCAGCCCACAGACACAGCACAACAATGGCTGCTGTCATTCTGCTAACAGTCACTCGCAGGGCCTCTCGACTTCCCACCCCTCTGCTTTCCTCCCCACAACTCTGGAATCAGCAGGGACACTAACTGGCCCAAACTGCTTTGAAAAGCCTGGACATTGGTGCCTGTTATGCAGCGACTGAAGGGTGTCTTTGATTTAGTTGGTGAAAGGACAACATTCACATCCAGACAGATAAAACTATTCAGCATTATTTTGGTCCTACAGACTTTGTCATTGGTTTATCATTGGTAGAGAGGTTTGCTGTTAGCGCTAACCTTCAATAAAAAGCATCCAGCAGTGGATGCTGTTGTGTAAGCAAAACCCAGAGTTTCAGAAAGCTAGGTTTAAAAGACTTTGGGTTTTCTTCTTCTTTCCTAAAGCAACCCAAAGCTACGAGACTTCACACCTGCCCCGACCCCCCAGCTCCAAAGGAATGGCTCTGGAGGAGGGGCCCAGTCTGCAGGGCAGCTGAGCACTGGGACCCCAGGGGCTGGATCCATGGGGCCCAGTCCGCATATGATGCGCAGAGGTAAGAGTCTGTATATTAACTTCCTACAAATATATAGCATATATATAGCATATTTCTATAAAGATTGCCAGTCATCCAAGTCATAAGAATTTAAGGAAATGGGACATGAAGATGTTTTAAAATATTTCCTTTTTCCATTTTGGGAAACATCTCCATATTTTGATAATTTTTCTGAGAACCAAAGAATGCTAATCCATCCTTTGAGTCAACACAAAACCCTCTGCTGTAACTCACCATACACTGCTCTTCCTCCTAAAACGTCCCCACACTCACAGCTAGTCCAGCACATAGCTGTCAGGCAGAACTGCTCCCATTTTCACTTCACTGTCACGTGCAACCGCCTTTAAAACAGAGAATTGACTCTAAAGCCGGTTTGAGTGCTTTCAAAGCTAGGCTATTGTGTAGCCCAGCCCACATGTATGAGCTCATCAGACCTCATGAATGGTTTCTCCTTGTGTGGAGATGTGTTGTTGTTGTTGTGACTCCTAAGTCAAAGGTAGAATAAGCTCGCAGGGACCCAGTTTATTTGACCATTTAGTGATTCACGTTTTTGTCTTTTTTAGCTCTTAACAAAATAGTTTGACATTTTGGGAAATAGTCCACCTCATATAAGCTCTGTAAAAATGGTGACTAGAATAAACAAGATAAAAAAAATGTTAATTAGTGAGCTTTAGAGGTGCTGGAAGAACTTTGTTTCCTTTGGACATCGCTAGGTGGCTGGACAGGCTAGCTGTCTTTATGCTAAGCTAAGCTAGCTCCAGCTACATACTGTATTTACCACTCTGACTTAAAAGGGGTATCGAACTTCTCATCTGACTCTCAGCATGAAAGAGAATATGAGTATTTCCCAAAATGTAAACCTATTCTTTTTTTGCCTTCTCGCAATATTATTTAATTTTTTTGTTCTTTTAAGTGGGAACCAT
Source organism: Gadopsis marmoratus (assembly GCA_036023855.1). NCBI lineage: Eukaryota > Metazoa > Chordata > Actinopteri > Centrarchiformes > Percichthyidae > Gadopsis > Gadopsis marmoratus. Next base: position 6,341 of record JAVQJF010088167.1, read on the forward strand.
TTCACTATTTTCTCACTTTTTTTTTTCAGAACAAAGTCAGAAATTATGTTTGTTATTCTTTTTCACCAATAACCACAAGATTCACTATCAAATTTCAGGTACCAAGAAACAGGCTCCTGCCCCTCCCAAACCGTCAAACCCTCCACCCAGCCAGCCCTGTAATTCAGTCAACCACGGCTCCTTCTCAGGCTCATCCCAGTCCCTCAGTCCCGCTCCCAGACTCCTGTCCAACCACTCTCCCACCTCACCCACTTCTCCCACCTTGCAGCCATGTGCCACACCCAGACGCCACTCCAGTAACCAGACCCCAATCCAGGCGCCCAGCCATCCACCTCCAGAGCCTCCGACACAGGCCAGTTCCCCAACACAGCCCACATCACTCGGCGGGGACCAGCAGAGTGCGGACCCCTCACCTCCAGGCACCCCGACCCCTCCAGATACCCCTCCGCCCTCCACTACCACCCAGGATGTAGTCACTCCTCCGTCCCCGTCTCCCTACCAGTCAGGCTCCCTTCCCCGGCCGCGGCCAGTCCCCAAACCCCGGAACAGACCCAGCGTCCCGCCCCCACCCCAGCCCACTACACCGGCCAGTGATACCAACGGGATCTGTGCCACTGCTTACAAGATGATGGGTGAGTGCTGCCACTCATGTAATGAAAAAAATAATAATTGCATGACACAGTTTTGCTGATAGCATTTACTCCCCGCTGAATACTAATGTGCTGTCTTTCTAATAGTCTTGCATTGTAATACCTCCACAGGTTAAAGACGCACTTGTGAGAGGTTTGTTGTTAATTGAACTTTTCACTTGCAGCACCTACACTTTTTATTTGCCTCTAGAAATCTCAGTCATTTAGTTTTGCCTGCTGCTTCTCTTTGCCATCATTTACCTAGCCCTGATGCACGACTGTCCCGCTGGGTATCACAGTCCTGGATGGCAATTTACTAAAGGACCTATTTCTGATGTTTAATACTGCTCAAAATGAACATATTGGACAAACGATGGACTGAATATTACAGAAATAGTGACATATATAGTTTTGTTCCTACACTAGTGCTGCCATATAGCTTCTGGTCACTACTGACAGCACTGTGGAAATATGGCATCTATTTGTTTCTTTCACGTATTAATTTGAGGAAGGTTTACGGTCTCCGCATCGCTCCTCACACAGATGTTTTCATCTGAGGAGCGGAAGCTTTGATGCATAAGTCACATTTATTTATCGGTTCATCAACTTTTCCACCTCAGGCGAACATAAACACACTTGTGCGATGTTTCCACTAAGGTTTCTTTTTTCCGCGTAGCTTGAAAATAGGAGAATTGAAACGCACTTTGTTGGTTTTTCCAACATTCATTTGTTACCCATCTGTACATTCACCAATTGAATTACATGAAATTAGCCACATCATCCCTTCCAGAAGATGTTACGTCTCTTGAACCAAATACAAATACAGAACTTCATATTAAATGCCAGAAATGGGTCATCATATGTAACATGAGATGTCGTGGATCAGGGCTATCATTTATTGGGAGTCACTCATCTTTATTCACAGTCACTGAAATGTAATATCATCTGTAATGTTGTAGGGGTTTGAAACTGAGGCCAAATGCGGAAGTGAATTTGCAAACGGGTCATTTTCAAACCCTCACCTGTGTTTTTGGTTCCGTTTCTTTAAAATGTGAAGCACTTTCTGTCGTTTGTCATGGTTGGTATTGTAATGAGTTTGAAAAGCAGTGTCCCTGTATCAAGCATGTGTAATTCTGACAGGCATGTTTATAACTTGATGTTCTTGTCGTGTCACTAATGTCCCGGCACATATTCGGAATGAACCCGCTTGTATCTAACATGCACATTCAGAGGTTGAGCTCTGTTGTTGAGCAATACTTTCAAATGTAAAGTGGACGTTTCCAGCACCATTTTCTCTGGTGATGAATTCGAAACTGCTTCACCTCCCGTGAGATTACTCCACACTTCACATTTTCCATCTTTCACTGCTTGTTGCTCGCTGCTCACTGTCTCTGGCCAAACGTCGCCACCTGCTGTTCAAACACGGCCCCTGTCAGTTCACTGCTGTCTCGCTGCTGAACCTCTGCTGCTCTTTAAAGCTTATGGAAAATATTACACAGCTACATTGGATGGCATAATTGCAACAGCTTTAAATGTTTTCATAGTCCAGGAGCTGCACATGTTTGTGATTATGGCCATTGTTCATATAATGTGGGCTTAAACGGTGTATTTATCTGGGTTGGACGTTTATATATAGTGTTCTGTGTGAATGCCTGCACGTATGAAAACATATTACTAACCCAAATGGTAACAAAGGATCTTTTCCAAGTTGATTTTGTCATATTTATATTTATTTATTTATTAAAACATGTTTGTGATAGCTATGATAGCTGTTTGCACTACTCACTGTGACTTGTGTTTTCCTCCTCTTGCTCTCTAGACCCGGTGATGTCTTTCAAAGGGCTGAGTCGAGTTCTGGTCCCTGAGCTCGCTGTAGACCAGCAGCCAGTGACGGCCTCCTCCTCCTCCTCCTCCTCCTCCCCGCCTCCTCCCAAAGACTGTGACCTGGACACTGAGAGCACGGTCCTATAAGTAGGAGACAATGACACTCGGGTCCAGTACCCCCACGCGTCTCCTCCTCCAATCATACTCACACCTCATTAAGTCTACTTGTGTTTTGTCCCAGCATGTATCTGCAGCCCTCCTCAGAGACATAAATCTCTGCTGCCATGTTCTACCAGTCCCACCTGGGTGAAGGGCTAGAATGTGATGTATAACGCACCTTCTGGCAGCCATGATGGAGGTCCACAGCTCTTGGTAAACAATGGCTACCACAGTAGCAGATTGTATGGCGTCACAACCAAACTGAATAGCCACGGTTAATGTGTGTTGATGCTTTGAACGGGAGCTCATTTCCCCAATTACATCACCTTATGATTTATGTGCTTAATTCTCAGCATTTTAGTTGGGAAACCAACATATTTACTAGTATGCGCAGCAGCTAATACAGACACATTAACATCACTTTAGGTTAGTTGGATTCCACTGTTAATAACCCAGACTTATGTCAGGTTATCTTTACATTCTGCATGTTATACAACCTGTAATATGTCATAGCTAGAGCTGAAAGCCAATTAATCAATTGATAGATAATTAATCGGCAAAAGGTTTGATAATCATACGAGTCATGAGTCATTTTTGAAGCAGAAATACCAAAAAAAAAAAACTTGAATATGTAAAGACATTGACATGTTTCACTATATGAATATTTTAAAGACCAAATGATTGATAAAAGAATCAAAAGATTAATTGTCAATTGCAGCAGTAATCCCAGGGCAAATTACCATATTGGATCACTTACTATGACTTATAGTGTATTTAAACAGACCCCCAGCCACACAGTCTTCAGGTAGCCCTCCCCTCCAGTTATTAGCCATTATTTACTCCCAGGGAGTCCTCTTGACCTCCATGATGGCGCCAAATGTGGTCACGAGGAGACACGTAGCCTTTACATTGTAACACACACATACCTACCCCCAGACACACACCGCCGCCACCTCTGTCTGTATACAGCGTTCCCCACAGATGAAGCGCCAGACAGCAGAGGGCCGCTGACTCACCAGTAACGCTGTCAGACAACTGTGTTAATGATGCATCGGACCACAACATAAAGCGTGGCTGACTGTACGTGGGAGCCTGGGTTGGTGGGTGGGGCAGGCGAGACTCGTTTGGAATTTGGTGTGAGGTGTTGTTGTTTTTTTATGTTGAAGATGGTCTTAGAAGCAGAAAGGGGAAAGGTCAGCAGGTGACGTAGAAGCCAAAGTCGTCTCAAACACTTGATTTACCCCTTTTTTGTATGGAAACCCCATCTTTCTCCCTCCCCCCTCCCTCCCTCCTTCCTCACTCCTGTATTTATTTACCAATTTAAAAACACATTCCCTGTGGCTTGACATAATTAATGCAGTCTTTAAATGTAAATCATGCCTTATCGGTTCCTCCCAGAACCACGTAATAAGCATTATATATTTACTGTATGGAGGATCTACAGTATTTCCAAGAAGCTGTCTTGGCGGAAAGTATGTTTCAGGGACGTAAGGAAGGTGATTTGACCCTCTAATAGAAGTCTTGTGTGGTTCTGTATTGTTCCACAGACGTTGTGTATTTAAATGTGTTTTGGTTGATTTCCTTGGGTTTTCTAAGCAGAAGTAGCAGGGTTAACCGCCCTCCCAGCCTGAACGCAGTCAGTATTTAATGCCTTTCTGTTTTTCCATCGAGCTTTGTGTTTTCTCTGGCATTTGCTGGGGCGTTACACGCACCAGGCTGTGCGCGAGTGAATGTAGTGAAAGGACAATTTTCACCAGCCTCAGAACAAAAGGCGCATAAAGAGCTGATGTTGCACTTGAGCGCAGGACAGCGACTGGTTTCCTAGTGAACTGGTTTAGAGGATTTTTCAGTCTTTCCCACTGAGCTGAGAGCACACCGCGCTGTGAAACCTCAGTAGTGATGTGGCCAAAAGATGACTTTTTTAAAATTTATTTTTATTGCTTTGTTGCATTTTCTGTGTACGCTTTGCTTTTTTGGCCTGAGGTGCAATGCAGAGTTTGGTTCCCAAAGAACTGACCCAATATGGTACCAATGGAGAAGGTCGTGGATGCTGCAGTTGCACTGAAAACGAGTTCAGTTTTTCAGAGACAATAGAGCATTATAATCCCCTTTCTTTCCTGTACCTCGCTGCCTTATCCCGATGCATCAACAGTTTGGTATCTCAAGGCTCTTTAAGATGAACAAATGCCATTAAACTAGAAATGGTAATGCTGCATTTTTAAGCTCAATAGTTTTGTATGTATGCTGTCTGGTGAGCTTAAATATGAAATAAAACATGTAATATGAATGCTTGGTTATACCCCCTTTCCAAAGAAAATAAAGTATATGAAGAAACTATTGAAATCTATTAATGGCTTATAAGTTTGAGGCATGTCTTATTGTCAAGCCTGATGGGAGGTGCATTATTATTTATCAGTACGTCAGGTGCAAGATGATATTTGATTGAGTTGCATGATTCCTGCTACCAGTTAAGCCTGAGGTTTTCAATTTAAAAGTAAAATATGCTGGTTTAGCATTTAAAAAAGGAAAAACCGCAGCCTTAAGTCAATGACATGACTTGACGGCATCGGTACTTCAGAAGATGTAATATTGCCATGCCATAAAATTGGGCTACTTGCAGGGGACGCATTAAAAAAGTAAGAAGCCAGAATATCCTGACTTTTAGTCCTCAGTATGGCTCAAGGTCCAAAACACTCTGGATCCTACATTTCAACCTCAATAACTCAATCTTTTCTAAGACCTTTCCTGCTTCGTAAATGCCCGTCTGTGAAGCATCACGTCCCGAGTTTGTTACGCAGGCTCACCCGTAAAGATTTGGTAGCGTCTTAGCCAAGCCTGTCGTACTCCACATGACGAGTAAACTGAACTTCTGTGTGCAAAATCTGTGGAGTGCTCATTTAGAGTAATGCAAGTTTTTTTTTCTAGTTTACAAAGTCGCTGTAATCCAATGAACACCATGCACTCTATGCAGCGGACGATTTCTATATTAACATTAGAGGTTAGTCATCATGAGGCACAGATAAGTTGGACAATTTATACTTTCAAGCATGATATTTTTATAGATCAAAAACATATCCTTCATTTCAAAGCACTGAGCGAAACAAAGGTCAAAACAATCACAAAACATGAGCAACGTCCCATGAAAACATACAAAACTGTTATAAAAGGGAACAAGTAGCCAACCAATAAATAAACCTAACTAGACTAACAGAAAAGTATTTATTTTAAACTTAAATATCCAGGAAGGGTAAATGCTACCAGATGCACATCTTAACACATTAACTGCACCAACATGCAACTTATTTGGACAAGAAACACTGTTACTACACTAGTAGCAGCTAGGATTGCATTTTTACGAGGCCACAGTCCCCTCGTAAGCCTGACTAAAGCTGCGCATAAAGAATAAATAAAATGGTAATTTCCTGTTGACACTCTTGAATAAGAAAATAAAGCAGGACCTGGGACGACACACGAGCATACAAAACAAAATGAGCAGTGCATAGCAAAAACAGTAAATTTGCAATCTCAACAATAGTTCAACATAAATACAACACAGCTACAGCTACACTGTACTGTACTGTAGATGAGTCGTGAGCTCACCACGATGACCAGGAAAGCAGGAAATGACCATTTACAGTGGGATGTTTTCTTCCACATGCATTTGAGGTTCATTCATTCAGTGGCCACCCACTTGTTTAAGCAGTGCTGTTCACGACAGAGTAGAAAAGACTCGACAAAGTGCAGAACTATTATCCGTCCTCTCTGCCAGAAGCACACAGCTCAGCCTTTTTGCGTTAAAGCTGCCTTCCATCTTCCTGCACTGACACTAATTGTCGACCAAGATTTGCTATTCCACCCACACGCTCTATGAAACAGATTTCACCCTGTGCTGATGTAGTCAGTGTTACCTCACTATGAAAGGTGCAATATTGTTCCAGTGTTCTGAATGATGTTTTGCAAATTTGGATTCCATTAAGTCCTCACAGGCGGGAGAATCACAATGCTGGGTGAGGGTGGCTTTCACTTGAGCTGTATGAGGAGAGGAAATGTTTAATTATTCTATTTTATTATAATTCCCACTAGATGCCCTGTAAATTCACAGTAGGTTAAGATGAGAAGGTCCACATCTGTAAGTCTAGATCAGCAATGTGGATACATGGTGCCAATATCTTGAAATCATATCCTGCTGTATGGGAGGCAGCGAGTCCACCACCGTATGAACAGTCTGATCACTCTGAACAGTCCAGCCTGGCTCTCGTCACGCTAACTAAACTACACTTAACTGTCGTCAGTCTACATCTACACTTAACCTTTACAATTTTCAAATATTATCTGATAGAAAATATAAACTTTGTATAGTCATATATTAAACACAGCAAGTAATCTGTACCTGTTCAGACCAGTTGTTTTCGTTGCTTACATCTCACTGAAATGCAGCATCAAGATGCACTGGAGCAATCAAACACATGGATGGTTTCTCTAATGTATCTTTAATTATCTACTATGTGATGTGTATTTAAAAGAGATGTTAATAACGTAAAGACTGGTTTGAGTCGTCAGTGTGCGGTGAGTTCCTGTTGACCTGTGGACACCTGAGTGTTCCTGCTCTACGCTGCACACGGGGCACTTATTAACCGTTGTGATTATCTGCAGATAGATACAGTGCATTTCCATTCTGTTTGCTATAGATGATGTGGTCTCTGTTCCCATTGGCTCGAGTGTCTCTGTGTGTGATCTTGGCACTTTGGTTGTGGAGAGCAGAGTGAAAACGGAGCCGACCGGCCTGTCGGTTTGGCCTAACATCCGCCCTGCATTCCTTGCTTCTACCAGGCCAGAGGGGAAGACAGTCTGGGGCTTCTGGGGTTTTCTGTAGTCTGGGTCTCATTGAGAGCTCTCTACAAGACAAAACCCATGATCTCAACTGGTTTATGCTTATTTTGCCATATTATTTTCAGATTTAGGGCACATTTGGTTATTTCACAGACAGCAGCACTTTGCAGCTTAATCACTTCATAGCTGCAGGCTGCTGTCAGTCTGTGTGAGAGCACCAGCTGAATACTTCACTGTTTTGGAGGTTTGAATCTGTCAAGACACCTGCTGCATATATTAAAATATGAGCTGCTCACCTCCAAGAACAAGACAAATTTATCCCAGCTGGTCCTGTCGACACCGCTGACGAGAACAGTGCAGCAATGGCTCACCTCAAACTTGGAGATGAAATCTGAGAAGATGCCGAAGAAGGACTCTGTTTTGGTGGTCTTGCTGTCCTCTCCGAAGAAGGAGGCCACCTTGGAGAACTCCTCCATTGCTCGGGTCTGCAGGGACTCCAGGGACTGGATTGCAGGGTGGCTGTTCTCCAAAAAGCTCTGTGGGTGCAAAATGTCACACAGCAAAGTTAGTTCACTTGCCACGAGGAGTACTACTCAGCCCGTCAAATGGCTGTATAATGTCTTCTGTGTTCATGAGTTGCATTATGGGAAATGCAGTATCCAGAGATTGGGGGGCTGTGGCTCATGCTAGGGAAGTATATCTTAACCTGTTTCTTTGGTTCTAACCATTCTTTCAAAAATCTGTTTTTTTATGCGGTACTGAATAATTGCTGAAGAGCTCCTTAAAGATCAAGCATGGCGGCACCACCACGAAAATGCACATGTTGCTTTACAAATCAGAAGTCAGATGATCTGTATGTCATCTCACTCACAGAAGTCTGTAACGTTAGTCAAGACAAACTTGTTTCATTATGTTTTAAGTGTCCTGTGAAGCCGTTTCAGAGGCTTTTCCAACCTGACAAGAAAACAGTTTCTCAATCATTAAAAAAAAAAAAAAAAAAAAAAAAAAGTTTACATTTTGGGAAATTCGCTTTCTTGCTGAGAGTTCAATGAGAAGATTTAAATCTGTCTACTAAATATGAAGCGAGTCACTTTTGTACTTTGGTTTATGTTTGAATTAAACAAACAAGGTGTAACGTCTTAATTAGTGAGCTTCAGAGGCGCTGGCAGGTTTTCTTTCTTACGGATTGAGCCAGGCCAGCTGTTTCTTTATGCTAAGCTAAGCGGCTGCTGACTCCATACTCTATGGCATTGATCTTCTCACCAAAATGTCAAACTATACAGTATATGTCAGCAATCAGTAGCTTTTATTAAAAAGTATATGCTGTAGCTTTGAAAAAACAACACATTTCTATATGTTTGATTTAGCGTACGCTCATGACGGAGGCAAAGTGGTCCTCGGAGGTGGGCGGGATCTTCTGGCAGGCTGTCCTGATGTCCTTGATGGTGGAGTGAAGGTCACTTAGCTCTGCTGTGATGGCCCTCTGGTTCACTGCAGAGTTAAATGAAAATATCACGAGTTACCAAAACCGTAGCAATTATTAAACACTCAAACATGGTCTAATGACTTTGGCAGCAGCAAGAAAATAACAACCAGCAGTCTCAAAGAACAGTTTTACGATGTCAAATTAAAATATGTACGCGTAATCTTGGGTTATTATAAAGACATGCATTGAAACAGTAATTGGGTCTACTTTAATTTAAAGTAACGTTTAGTAAAGTCGGCCAGATGCAGGGACATCCAGCACACTGTGCACTGTATAGAAATGACAGAAACTACATTCTGAAACTAGATGATTTTCAGGAAGGAAAGCAGAGTTAAAGAGCTCTGCTGCTGTAACATCATCGTACCTTTGGCTGCCAGAGGCACTGTTGTAAGGTCTCTGGAAAAGTTGAGCAGCTCGGGGAAGTGTTGGCACAGAGATTTGGCTAGAATGTGGAGAAAGGTGGATTTCCCGTCTACTGTTTTGGTCGTGCTCAGCTGCAAGAATAGAATGGAGGAATGAATGACTACACCGCTAAATCAAGATGAACATAACATGGTTGAAGCGCACGTGTCAATGCTGTACCTCAGTTAGGAAGTTGATCTTAAAACTGGTTGTCCTGTTGCTCTTAGGCTGGCCGTTGTTCAGGTAATTCCCCATTGCGAGTACAAACTTTGGGCAAATAAAAAGCACTTAATAAGAACTATTAACACACATTCTTCACATTCCCGTTCCCAGCACTTTCACAGCATTTACCTCCAGGATTTTGGCCAGTTTCTTGCTGCTCTTCAGCTCCACTGAAGCCTTGTAGATGTAATCGTATGCGACCTTCATCTCCTCCGTTCTCTCCTGCAGCGTCGTCTTGAAGTGGAGGCTTCGCAGACGGGTCTTATACTCGGGCACCATCAGCATCTGGAGCATACAAAGCACTCAATTACTCGCTCTGTCTTGCCTTTTAAGACTTTGCTCTCCTGAGAGTTGTGTTTCGTAGATGCACCTGGAAAATAAACTGGTCAGGATCGCTCAGTTTGGCCGGGTCCTGTTCAAACTGCTCGTACTGTTTGACCTCGTCGTCGTCGGGAGCGTAGAGCATCAGCTGCTTGATGTGAGCGGGCTCCAGCCTGTCGGTGGTCATGTTCATCAACACCTGACGCAGCTCGGTGGTGGAGAGCTTCAGATGGGCAATGAGGATGGCTGCAGAGAGGAAGAGGAGGAGGAGGAGAGCGGGGGAAGACCAGGAGGATTTATGTCTGGTTTGTTTCACATTACAAAAACGATCAATGTGGTCCCGACTGAAGACAAAACCTTTCATCCCCCTCCGATGATGTGTAATTTTCAATGTTTCTTACTATGTTTTTCTGGCATCAGATTGATCAAAATCCACATCCATCCACAGTATATTATAGTATAGTTTACATAATATAACAGGGAAGAAGCAGGGTCACATCTGATATTCTTCAATAGAAGAGACTTTGACCAATACAAAATAAGCAATTTCAATGTTTTTGCACTTTTTTTTTTAATAATGTATTGATATGAGTTATTATATTACACATTACACTTGAGCCTCAACCTTTCAGGTGTGTGTGTGTGCGACCTGCAGCCATATTTTCATGGTACTCACAGGCATTGTAGGCTTTCTTATGTGACAGAATCTCCACCACGTCTTTCTTTTTAAAGTTCTCTGGCAAGAAGGCTGGCTCTGGAGGAGAGACTGATCATTTTAACAAACAGTGTAAGGATGTGTTCTCCAGGCACCGGGGGGCAACACACACACACACACACAGTGGCAGGTTGATGACACAGCTCTGCCATTTGAGTCACTAGAAACTGACATAGCTACAATAAATAATAGTAAGGTGTGTTGTTCCTCTGGCAGAGCTGTGTCATTACAGGGGGTGGGGAGCGTATGCTATGGTATAGTATGGTGCCTTATGGAGAATGGATGAACAGGTGAATGGAGCAGCCTGTGAAGGTACAAAACAAAACAGGAGACGTCAATGCATGAAGACATAGATTCACTTTTTACCGTAAACTAGTCCTCTGATAATTCATTCACTGTGTGACATTAAGCACGGTGTAAAAGATATGACGACGCAGCATGAGAGACAGTGATCACAAGCACACAACAACCTACTGGATCGACGTTGAGTCCCAAAGTGCAGGTCAAGGTCCAAGTACTTCACCATGTCAGTGAGCTTGTCATAGTCTGAATCCTCCCCGAGCTAAACATACACAAGGACACAGTCTGTACTCTCCAAAGACACAGTCAAGGCTTTGTAACCTAGAAGTAGCTGTCTATAAAGTATTTTTAAATACACATATATGCTTTATCTGTGTCTGATAGGGTTATAAAGTGGGACCATAAAGTCCAACATTTTGCCAGATATGAGCAGATAAGAGCCACTGTGACTCATCAGAGACACAACAGAGTGGATGAGTGGGTCTTTCCAAATACGAGAAGAGAAATGTTGGAGGAGTGAGAAAATTCACAGCCAAGGTGGGAAGGTTCACAAGTAAAGTGATTGTTTACTGTATTTACTGTAAGTAAGATACCCGATTTTTCAAAGTCGCACACACTAACTAACAGTAGGGGTTCACCACTCACCTGACCCCATATGGTTCCCTCGGAGTTCTCCACCTGCTCCCAGCGCAGCCTCTTCACACTCATATGGTTGGTGTCCGAGGCGTGGTGGCCCGGCTTGGGCAGTGGAGGAGGGTCACATGGTGGGGGCAGGGGTGGCGGTGGAGGCGGCGGTGCCTTGGAGATAAAAAACAAACAAAAAAAAACCTCTTTGATTTGAAGATATTTTAACCATTAAATATTGTTCTTGCATAGTGGATATATATAACAGTTCACAACTGGGCTTTTCACCAAGGGAGTCTGGAGCATTTGTATTCAAACGCTGGTGTCTGAATCATCTCCTCACTACCTGCCAGAGCACTTATGAGTTCATCAGTGGCAGCGAACAAGATCAATGTCAAAGCCAGAGACAACCAACCTTATGTGTGATCACACTCAATGCTGCACACTGTTTAAGCAGATGTTGTTTGCTTGAGATTTCCTTTTAAAAAGAGATATGTTTAGCTTTTATTGTGATTACAGTATGGCCTCATGAAATGTGTGACAGAAGCAAAGAGTGGGTGAACTGCCAAAAGAAGCACACGTATTGTGTGATGGAAAATGTATCACCACAGCTTTAAAGCAATAGCTTGCATGATGCCAATTCTTCATTTTCTTTCTGTGACACTTCTGTTGCTAGGCGCTCACTGCTGTGGAATTCTTGAACCCTCTGTGTGTTAACTTTCCATGGTGATTCTCTTGTGGCTGATAGCTCATTTGTGTTATGCATTCTAACCACGTAGAAAATAAAAAACAACACAAGAAAACCCCAGATACAATCATGTTTTAAAACGGCTGTAAATGCAGATGTTACCTGTTGAGACTGGTGTTCCTGCCGTGGGGTTTCATAGGTTTTAGTGTGACTGGGGAGGGTGGAGTGAGAGGCCGGAAGCTTGGAGAGCACCGAGGAGCCCGCGGGGCCTTGGCTCTGACACTGGGACGGGCTGTGATCATGGAGGGACGGCGGCAGTGGGCCCTGGTAGCTGTGTTGGTGGTGGAGCTGGTGGTGCCTCTGGAGGACGAGCTGGCTTGGTCTCAGTGGCTGAGGGGAGGGCTGGGGGGACGGCTGGTGGATAGGTTGGGGCTGGCTGAGCTGTCGGGGGAGGTAGGGGCGGGACGGCTGGGAGGAGCGTAAGGTGGTGGAGCCCAGGGTGGTGTGGCCGTGCAAGAGGCGGGTTGAGGTGGTCTGGATGCGCTGGTGGGTTTTCTCTGCTTCTTCTCTAGTGGGGAGCCCTTTGTGTAGAGGAGAGCGGCTGGACAGGAGGGTTCTCAGAGGGGGTGGGGGAGGAGGGATGATGGGGTGGTGTGGCTGGAAGGGCATCCGGCTGCGAGGGACATGCTCAGGGGAGTAGCGGACTGGCGGCAGGGGGTCAGTGAATTGAACAGGAGGCGGTATCAGAGCCTGGAAAGGCGGAGGAGGCGGGGGGCTCTGGGTGGGAGGTGGCGGGATGGGTTCAGATCCTGAGGAGTAGGAGGGGGAGGAGGCCTCGTCGCTGCTACTGTGATCCTCACTGCTGCCACTGCTGAGGTGCCGGGGCATGAAGCCCAGGTCCTGGTCCTCCTGGAAACTCATCTGGAGGGAGGAGAGGTGCGCCATCAGACCTGATAATCACAACAGTCCCCTCCACGTCCTCTAACACACAGCGGTCTTGAAATAAATATAGATTTTCAAATGCATTGTGGCTTTTTTGTTTTGTTTTATATTCTTGCTTGTCAATCTGCAGTCTCTCTTTTTTACCTACGTCTATTAAATCCATAAAAAGCAACAAAAAATAAAAAATAACCTGCCTCCTACACATGCACTTCATATTATTAGCACTCCAACCCATCTATTTATTGAACACAATAAATGTAAAAAGTCGAACTGAAAACAATACTAAAAAATTTTTTAAAAGACATGCAGCCCACTGAATTTTATGCAATATGCTGCTCTCCCCAAAATGTTTTTTTTTTGATGATTTACATCAGCCAGCATCTCATTGTAACCTTAGATTTCTGCTCAGAAATAAGCAGAAACAATTAGACTCTACTGTATAACTGAGAATCATGTTTTACTTACAGGCACCCCTCTTCTTCTGAAACCATGACAACCACCTTGATATATCTGTTCATGTGACATAAGTGTTCATTGTAGCGTACATTAGAGCTGCTCTAATGTAAACATGCAACACTACAATGTAATTACTTCAGTCAAATGTGCATTTGCGTATTATTATGAAATAATACGCAAATGCACAACAGCAAGATTGTCTGTAAATAATGTAAAATGTTAGCATTAAAAAAAGTAGTACCACAGCAACTAGGAGACATTAGTATAATTACCATGAACAAACAAGACCATTACAGTCTCCACTTGCTTCTACAGTGCATCTTACATTGTGTACAACTGGGTCAGACTGCATGGAGCCTACCCATCATTTTATTCACAATCTCAATTGTTTACAGTAATTACACTAAGGTATCACATTTAACCTAAAAATGACTTATTTGTATTTAAAAATGGCACATGTAGCGGCTTTCAATTTAAAATAAAAATAATTATTAGTATCCACATTATTCCTTGCCTCATGACACCTGGCATAAGTGAACCTCCGGTCAATCTTTTCACTGAACGGACATCTAGCCAGTGTAAAGTTTGACAGGTCATGTTGCCACATCATTTATTTCCCAAACGAGCAAGAAGAAGACACCTGCAGCATACCACAAACTCTCACATAGTGAAAGGAATAAACGGAAGTCATGCCCATAATTTACGCAAGGTATCATGGACATAGAAATAACAAGATATTAAACAAAACTAACATTGTAAGTTTAACACAAAAAAAAAATCTTGAAAAGACCTTTATATAAAAACAAAGCATGCACTCTATGTGTATGCATAAATACAACTGATGATGCAGTAGACTGGAGGCGGGTCTTCCTCACCTCCTCATAGTCGTTCTCCCCGGGTACGAAGTCATCCACCAGAGTGACCCGGTGGCCCAGTTGCTCGCTCAGAGCATCCAGGAACTTGTCTGTGTCCCGGCTGCGAGGCGGGCGGGAGAAGGTGAACAGCTTCTTGCGGCGGGTCAACGTGTTTGGACCGCCATCGGAGTGCTGAGGGGAGGCCGGAGGGCTTTCCAGGCTGACGTAGGGGTTGGAGTCCACACTGCTCTGGTGCTGGATCTCATACACGGGAGTGGGGAGAGGCTCCTTCCAGGACAGGGACAGGCCACATTTACGGCTACCTGCAAAGACAGAAATCAAAGATGGTGGCTCACAGGATGGTGCACGTGTTCAATGCAACCCTGCTACCTGTGATGTTCCCACTGCAGATGTTTACACCGAGCATTTCTAACTATATATTCTTTCTATAGAAATTTATATGTCTACAGATATATATATATATATATATATTTTTTTTTTTTTTCCTGGTCATGTTGTCTTCTGAGAGGTTACCATGGCAATAAAAAGATAAGTTGCAGGCTTATATGCACATTTAGAAGATTGTAAAATATTTGAATGAGTTCTAACTTAAACGCATTCAAAAATCAGTGGTTCTCATGCCATGTTCACATCAGATTGCTAAAACCAACTGGTTTAAACATCCAAAAATGATTTTATGAAAGTTAAATCAAACACAAGGCTGCAGATGAGAACATAAGTATTTAAGTAGCAAGGACTCAATTCAAATTAACATTATATTATGTGACATTGGTAGGTCAGTGGATCTAATGCTAAGTGTGTCACCTAAAATGACCAATGTCCACTATTACAACTGTGTAATTATCACAATAATCACATGGACGCTTTCCCCCATTCAGCAACTTGTTATTACAGCAAATCTAACATGACATGAACTGACTTTAATAATTCACGCTGCAAATGAATCAAGCTTAAATGGCACATGGCTGTAAACCATTGATGAAAGCATGTGTCAGACAGCTTGCGCGCATAGTATCTGTGTGTGTGTGTGTGTGTGTGTGTGTGTATGTAATTGAGTGTTTGGGCGTGTGCGTCAGCCCCAGAGTACCTGTGAGAGGGGGGAGTGTGAGGGGGGAGAGAGAGCGCCCGTAGGCCTCAGTCTGTCCCGGGCCCTCGGGCTCTGCTGAGGAGCCACCGTGCAGCGGTGACACACTCTTCCCTGCGTACACGTTCTCCAGCTCTGTGTACACACCTGTCATCTACGGGTGGAGGCATGATCAGCTGGTTAGCACACAATCACTGTCACACATTTGCTTTGAAGGTCTGCTGATTTTAAGCCTTTTAGGAACTATTTGCAGACCACAGGTTAACTGCAGCCGCAAATGTAATACCACATGTTGAATTTCAATAATTTCTGAGCAGACCTTCAAATGATGTGAGGCCAGAGAGCACAGATAACATAACTAGCATTCATTATGCTAGTTGCGGAGTATCTACGCGCTGAAAAGCTGCAAATATACCTACATGACTGAGGTCAGGGGACTCTGGGAAGGAGGTTCCATCTCCTGACTGCCTCTCCTCCGGGCTCCCAGATTCATCCACATGAATTCCTAAAGCACAACAAGGCATGAACAGTGACACACAGACGTAAGCCTCCTCCTTCCATCCACCTCCAACGAGGAGGAGAGAGGATGGAGCAGAGCAGAACAGCATGGAGGAGCAAAAGGCAAAAGCTTGGCTCCTGGAGCAGGAGTTAGCAATGGCAATGGATAACAGGGGAAACCATGAATGAAATACCTGACACCTCAGCTGGAAATAAACGCTGCATGTGCTTCCAAACTGATAGCTTGAGGACATTATCCAAAGCAAGACAGCTGAGGTATGGAGTTAATGTATGAACTGGCGATGGAAATTATTGTCTTATGTAGCCTTTAGGGATCCAATGCAAACACAGCCTTATTACTGAGCTCTGAGCAGTTCAACTGGAGAGACTGTGGGTTAGATGCCTTGCTCAAGGGAAGTAGTAACTGCTTAAGTTAGCTTATTTACTGTCTCTAGATGGATCTTCCTTGTATGTCCAGGGATTCCAACTCCATAAATCTGCAATAATACTGTAATATTTACATTGTAAATATACAATAGCTTTCATAACAAAGCAAAAGAACCTTTAGGGTTGTTATTAAGCCTGCAATAACGGATATTTTTGGATGTTTGGGAACAACTGAATATCATCACCTTTTAAGTTGATATGGCAGGTACAGTGGGTCTTTTTCACTGAAAACAGCTGCTTGCTGCAGCCAAAAACTACGCTATGAGAGTGGTGAGAGTGAATCAGAACAGTAAAGGTGCTGGGTGAGGAGCTTGGTATAAACCCTACCCAACCAGTGGAGATAAGATCATAGTGATGTTCTACTACAGGGCAGTAAATCTTTGTTCTTGTTGTCATGTGCAACGTACCCATTCCCAGGTGAGTTCCGATGATGCAGTCGTCAGAGCTCCTCTCTCGGACGATGCCGCGGTACGATGTCCCCGTCACTCGCATGGAGCTGCTCCGCCGGTGGTGTTCTGGACCTGCTTCAGGCTCCAACACTGCTGAAAAACACACATGCACACACAGTCAGCATTGCGTTTTTTTGTCACAAGATAATTATACACCGCAGCTCCTTTGTGCCTGTATTAATAATATATTAAAAAAAAAAACACTGGGTGGTTAATGATAAGCTTGCTAATTCTTTTCTTATTTTTAATGATCAGGATGCCTCACATGACAGAAATCTAACCTGCCAATGAGGTTCTCAACAGTCTGCCGATACTGTACACGTATTCTCCCAAATTCAGAATATTTCCATATTGTTTTTGGCTCACCACTGCTCTTGAAACCCAGGAAGCGGGACAGCTTGCCCTGGCATCGCTCCTGTTCATCGTAGGTCAGTAGCTGGTAGATGAACTGCCAGATCAGCTGCTTGGCCGGAGTGTCCAACACCGGAAACACGTCTACAATCAGAGTGTCCACATTCCTGCAAAAGCATCGACCTCTGTTTACTGCTAGGTAATTCATTCAGCTTAAGTTTATATTCTTTGCATCTGTAATGACACATATAGCTGAGAGTGAGATACAGGATGACAGCAGATTATGAAAAGGTGGGAGAATAACATGGATGTCAGCTATGGTAGGATTTATGCCTTCGGTTGTTTATACTGTATGCACACACTGTAGAATTACATTTTGCTAATAATCCTGCAGCATCACATGTTTGCATCATCTCATCCATCTCTTGTCTTCGACCCTTCATCCTTGAGGAAATGTATCAGTGCCTAATGGGACGAATAAACTTCTTGCTAAGCAAGCTATAGTGCATTTGTTTCTTCACTGCTTCTGCTCTGTCAATCGTGCATTTTTGCCATCACAGTTTCCCAGGCAACAACTAATTTTGTCAGTGTGAGCTAGCTAGTTAACAGAGTCTTAATACAAATAGTCTGAGAGATGCTGAAAGCTCAACGTAAAGCTACATTATAATGCCTCATGCATCCTTCCATTCTCATGGTCTACTTTCATAGACCCTCTCTATCCCTCCATGCCACTGACCTGTGCTGGAAGAAGGTCTCCAGGGACTTGCAGACTGTGTACCTCTCCTGGATGGTCAGCAGGTGCTCCAGCTGCTGGCTGAAGGTCCGCCCGTGAACTTTGATGCTCGGCGGAAGAATCTCTGCCACCCACTGCAGAGAACTAAGGGCTGGAGACCTGGACCGCAGGCACAAAGGAAGATTAACATTATTTTTCCATCTATACATTTATACTTACTAAAGTATTCTCCTTGTGTTCTGCATCTTCATAATCAAAAATGCAGTGTCACTAGACAGAGGGGTCTGATGCTTGTTCAGCTCAGACCATGAGCTGCTTGAAATGTCAAATCAAAATGTCAGGTTTGCTGGTGTGTATTGACCTGGAGCGTGGTAACGTGGTGGGGGCCAGGCTTGGGGATTCCTCTGGGTCTGAGGAGTAGTCAGGCGGACCCTCCTCCACTACCAGAGTGGGCATCGCCCCGCTGCCCTGCAGCATGGACACCACCTTCTCATGGGAACAGTTCCTACAAAGAGAGAGAACAAGAGAATGGACTTGAGAGGGATAGAAGTAAATGATATAGTGATAAAGCAGATGGATTGGAGTAATGGAATCTGCAGTACTGCATGACTTCTAACAAATGGAATAATGTAACATTGATATGAGAGTTGGTTTGGCCTGTAACAAAAGATATGTCTCCAGTATTAACCAGTAAAACCATAAGAGTGATTCCCCCCCCCCCCCTTGTATAGAATTATAAAGAATGGTGATGAAGAAGTAGAGTTATCCAGTAATTTCTAAGAAATAAAAAGCAAATAATACAAAAAAGTATGGAAAAAGAAAACCTAATTTTGTGCTCAGATAAAAACTAGTAAGAGGATCTTTAAGTTGAGATGATTTGTGCTGCAACTATAAATTATTATTTCATGCATTTAAATAGATAAAAACAAAGGTATGATTTCCTAAATGAGAAATAAGTAATGAGAAAATAATTAATTTCACATTCAGAGAATCTCTTAAAATTGTGCAAACGATACATAATTGCCAATCTCCAAGAAATTAAATATCATGCCAAATACACTGTGGAGGACTGTACAAACAAGTGTTTACCTTAATATTAAACACTCTCCACATCTGTAGGTGCCACACACCATATGCTCACTTTGTAAACATGACACTGAAAACTCCCACATATCTTTTCTTTCTCTCTCCGGTGAACAACTCCCACTTATTGGTGATCACCTCCTACTGCTGCAGCGCTGCGTTATCAGGGAGAGCAGCAAAATTGCACAGCACCAATCAAATAAGTACATCAGGCAGCCATGGGAACAGCTCTGCGATTCTTCTTTCACATGGCTATCCCAATGGCAGAATGAGTAATATTGTTTATTCACACAGCACTGGGTATATTGGCTGATAAATTGGTTGATATTTGCTCAGCTCATATTCAGTTTCATCCACGCTGAATTTCTTATCTGCACTCCCACACTCACTTTCTGAAAATCCAGAGGCAGAAGGTCAAAAAGATGTAAAGAATCATGACTACGCCCACAAGAAAGGTTTTGTTTACATAAAGGCTGTGTTCACGTGCGTCGCCCCATACATACCTGCACAGCCACGTATGCACCGGTTAAAGGAGGATACAGTGAAAGAAAGAATATTTTGACATTTTGGGAGATACGCTTAGTTTCTCCTCTTTCCACACTTTTTGCTAAGCTAAGCTAACTCACTTCTTCCTGTTGCTTCATATTTAGTCTAAAGACATAAGTTTATGATGATTTCATAACTTTTCTTGTTTGTTTGTTATAAATTGCACTTGTTTCTACAATACAATCTCCCATCCATTGTGTCTCTTTATTATGGATCACAAATACGTCCAAAATCAGAGGAGCTAGGTGTGATAATAATCATTATTGAGGGTTTATTTTATGACTCAGACTTCCATTTTCTCCAGAGGACGACTGACAGGACGCAGACACAATCCACATACTGCTTCTAAGTTGAAAAACTCAGCTCAGAAACAATGAAATAACGATAAAGGAGAAACTATAACAAAACCAAAAAAAAGCTTCATGTGTTCTGTGATGAAT
Source organism: Gadopsis marmoratus (assembly GCA_036023855.1). Lineage (NCBI taxonomy): Eukaryota > Metazoa > Chordata > Actinopteri > Centrarchiformes > Percichthyidae > Gadopsis > Gadopsis marmoratus. The sequence continues at coordinate 26,445 of JAVQJF010088167.1, forward strand.
AATCTGGTACTGTGAAAGATGTTTTTCAAACTGGCAGCAGATGGCTTCTCCTGGAGAAAAACATGCCCTGAATATACTGCCTAAGTTCAAGAACATGGACAGCAAGTAAAAACAAAATACAACTACAACTGCTAATAATAATAATAATAATAATAACGTGATTCATTAAAGACAAACCTCATGTCCAGTCCATTGAGGAAGAGGATACGGTCACCTGGTTTCAGTCCACATTCCTCAGCAGGACTCTCTGAGAGGGAGACAAAGATGGCACAAATGATCCTGGCACAACAACACCAGCTAACAAGGTGCACTGAACAGATGGGCAGAAGGGGAAAGATGGTAACTAATGTGAAGCTGTCAATCTGTATATATGGCATCCAGCAAAGTCCATTAATAAACAAGGTGATCTCCGTGCTAAATCTCATTACGTAAGGACGGTGCTGTCAAAACAATCCCTGGTGGAATCAGTTCTGACTGCACTGTACCCATCCACCATCGCCTCCTCATCTGTCAACTCACTGCTGAATCTACCTCACGTTGATTGTCATGTCATCTCTTTTTTTTTTTTTTTTTAAACCAAAAAGTTTGAATACAACAAAATCTTCATGCGATAACGCAGCGTGTGCGTGGGTTTAGGCACATTCACAGGCCACGAGGAAGACATTAAATCACAAGAGTTTGCGGTTTCCTGGTTATCTGTAAAGGATCCGTGTTCAGATCACGATGAAAGACCTGCCATCCACCCCCACTATCTCCATACCAACCTCCATAAGGCCCACTGAGTCAGTCCACTCTGGCCGATGGTGGGAGGGGATGGTGGGAGGGAACAGTGCCGTCATCAACAAATACACAAAAACACACACACACACACACACACACACACACACACACACACACACACACACACACACACCTCCCTCTTCACAGAGGAACCTGGCAAATTCCCTCAACAGTAACTTCACAGCCTGTCTTGTCTGCTACTTTTATTTGAGAAAGCAATAACGGTTAATTAAATAACCTTTTTACGGCTGGAAATTTAAATAATAAAAGTTATTAAAATGTTCACCAAAAGCTCTTAGTAGCAATTACCCCAACAAATACAACATAACAGTGAGTTAAAATAATCTCTCTGGTAAAAATATACTCTTGCTAGTATTTTATCCAAAATGTCTTTCAGCAGGGAAAGTAGCCCAACTGCAGCTTCACTGACCCGAATGATTACAAAATAAAACAATAATAAAATCCACATTGTTGACCTGAGGGAACCAATAAATAGATCTTTGTAGTTATAACATGTTTTGATGAGAATGTAGAAAAGAAAATCTATTTGAATTGACACCAGATGATAGAAGTGATCTGCAATAAGACTTGACACTAAATACAATTCAACAGCGTTAAAGCAATAGCTTGGCATTTTGGGAAATATGTGTATTGGCTTTTTTGGCTACAGTTAGATGAGGAGATTGATACCACTCTTGTATCTGTTCGATCAATATGAAGCTATAGCCAGCAGCATGCTAGCTTAGCTTAGCACAAAGACTTGAAATAAGAGGGAAACGGTTAACTTGGAGCTGTCCAAAGCGTAACTAAATCCACATACCAGCACCGCAAACGTTTACTAAACACAGTATATCTGGGTTTTTTAAATATACAAAATCCAACTGATATGAGAATCGATCTTCTCATCTAACTCTCAGCAAGAATGCAAATAATTTCACAAAATGTCAAACCATATCTTAAAGAAATGATTCTGATATCTCTCAATATGGCATCTGCTATCATATCTTGGGTACTTCTCTGAGAATTGCACAGCACACTATGTGTGGGCGTCCATTAGATAAACTCAAGAAATAAAAGGTAGTAAAAGGTAGAGAATTATAGGAGATTCAAGATTCATACCTGGCATTGCTTGTGTGCTAAATGATAAGTTACATAATCAAATCATTCACTCCCCGAATGTGACAGAGCAGTCAGTCAGTCAGTACTACGCAAAGTGGCTGTTTCTGCACACCCTGATTTGTTTTCCTCTTAACATTTCATTGGTGAGTCAGACAAATCCACTTCCTGGTACACTCATAGTCACACACACAAACACCTTCAACCCCCAGCGGCTGGCACCACAACAGACTCACCCACATAAAATACATCTGCACCCTCATCGCCAGCCAACACAGAACAAGGCTTGGGTCAAACCACCACACAGAGAGCGGAGGCATCTGTCAGGACTGTACTGTACTGGCTTTTATTATAGACGCAGTACCTGGGATAACGGAGTCAATGCAGACAGGAGCGTGACCACGCAGCGTGAAGCCAAAGCTCTTCTTCCCCCTGTAGACACGAATGATCCTGAGAAAAGGCAAAAAGATGAAGAATTAAACAGCAGATTTGCAGAGTCATGAAAATAATTGTTCACACACACATTATATATAATACTAAAACTAATACATTTGAGTGCAAAATAATAGTAAACAAAGATCTCCAATTTCAGCTGATACAATACCATAAAGTGTATTTATTGTGTTATTAATGACAAAAACTTTGCAGATTTCTTTTGTTTTTATATTTATGTAGACTGTTTTTTAACCCATTCACCTCACACCTGGTCCTTTACAAAAACATCCTCATAACTGTTAAGACTCGACGTTAATGTGGATTTGTCTCAGTGGATGCGAGTGAATGTAATCCAGTGATTACTCATTTGATCAATAAAATGTCAGAAAACGGTGAAAAATACCCATCAATATTTTCCAGAGATGTCTCCAAACAACACATCAAGCCCCAAAGATTGAATATCTTTGGGGCTAATAATACAAAAATAATACAAAACAAGGTGGCAAAGTCTCACAGTTGAGAAGCTGGAACAAGAGACATTTGATTGATTAAAAGATTAATCAGTTATTACAACTGTTCTCAATCCACTAACCAATGAATCGTTTCAGCATTAATTCTGACATCATGTATCTTTCTTTCTGTGAATGGACGGGGAGCCCAGCTGTCTCTGGGTGGAGCTCTCGCTCGCTCACTGCTGTTTACAAGGCTGTTGTGCTTCGCTTTTGTTTTGATTGGTCACTTCCTGTAGGTGGGAGGCTGAACAAGTGGGGATATGACGTTTGTCTTTACCGGAAAAAAAAACAGCTTTGTGAATTAGGTTGAGAACATGGCATTTTTTTTGTTTTTTACATAACAGTCCCAACTAGTGGAGTCTCAACTCCACATCACTCCACACATCTTCCTTTGGGCTCCATTCTCCAACTTCCGGCCTGAATAAAAAAATAATTCAGGACGTACTCAACATGGTGATGCTTTGCTGTCATTCACCCCAGTGCAGGAGCACACGGTGGAACCTGCCGTTAAATCAAAGATGAGACACTTGTGCTGTCTATCTGCAGCTCATTGCCATGGAAACGACTCAAGGCAACACTGCCTCGACATGTAAACACGGGCAAAACAAGAAAAGACAAAAGATGGGAGGGAAAACAGACAGATCTATTCTTTGATAGCTGCGGGTAGAGGCTGTTATGCAAGACAAGCTAAATGCAGATGGGCACACTGGGCGCCGTGTGCGTATGTGTGTGTTTTGGGCTCAGAGTGGCGCAGCATCAGCCTTGAGCACACTTGACAAACTGAGTGACTTCCAGGCCTCTCCTGATTTCCAACCGTATACCCCGACTGTGCGTTACACTTTTACACGATTTCGCATGAAGCCATCCAGCCCAAATATATTATGTAACAACCCAAATGAATCCATCACTAGTTGATGAAACCACAGACGTCAACTACTAGCTCACTGTGCAGCAGCTCCAATATTGGCCTGAATAGACAATCGCCCATCTACAGGATGGATTTTGAGTATCTATATCGAGAGGCTCTCTATCAATATATATCTATCCATCCATCCTTGAGGAAGTTTATTCAGTTCAGGGAAGGCACCAGCATGCGGTATAAATTGTTATTGTGCCACTTAAACCACATGACGTATTTAACACCAGCAGCTTGCCTCCTGTTGTGTGACCTGCCAGTATGTTTACACTTGACATATTCAGCCGCACACTTTCACGCCAATGTGGATGGAGGCAGATCTTGGGATTTAGTTAGCTGGCTCAGTGTGGGAGTGCACTGCCACCCCTGTAATCCATGCACTACATGCATGTCCACATGTAAGTGGTGTTATTAATTGGACAGCGGTGTAATCAGTGCGCTGGAGGGTGGAGGATGTGCACCAGAGGTTGAGCGGTCAGGGGCTCTGCAATAGTGCAGTGAAGACATGGTTATTTGGCTGAACAAAAAATGTGTCCGAGCTTTATCTAACTTACATTGTAAGGCGTAAAAACATCTTACATGCAGAGATTTGAGGTTTTCTAAGTGCTGCTTCGTGACGAGACAGAGGAAAACATGAGCAAAGGATGGAAAAAGAGACACACTGTGCTCTGTTTTATACATTTTCAAAACATCCTGCCTGTAAATTCCTGAATAATAAAGTCAGTCTTTGGTTGCTGCATTAACCTGTTGGTAGTCTGTTCTCCAACAGTAAACACTTAAAACAGAGCTAAAGAGACTCAACAAGCATCATATTATTAAGAAAACCAACATACTGGCAGGCATGTGTCTCCTACACATGCTCACCTCTGATTGGGTCCGATGGGGGGATGCGCAGGTATCCCGGAGACAGACTTCCTTAAGCCCCTGTCTCTCTCCGCCTCACCCCTTCCTCCGGGTTCTCCATCTCTGGGCACTGAACTGGCCCGTTTGGAACCATGGTGGCGCTCGGAGTGATCCTCGCTCCGACTGCGCCGGAGTCTCCCCTGCGGCTCGCTGATGCTCTTGCTGCGGCAGAGCCGGTTGATCACGTTCTGGGAGACGGACTCGTCGAAGCGCTGCCGGTGCTTCTTGGGAATGAAAATTCTGGCGAACATGGTGGCATGTGAGGAAAATAAAGGGGGTGATGTTAATTTCTGTCCACAGCCTCAGAAAAAAAATAGGATAGTAGGAAAGAGGACGGATCTACATCACAGATCCACCTCGATCCATTTTGAAAACAGAGTCCAAAACAAAAACCTTGGATTTTCAGTGAACAAGCAGCAGCAGCAGCAAGTCAGGCATCCAGCACGAGCAGAGATTAAAAAGTGATGATCAACTCGTTCCCTGCTGGAATAATCTTCACACTAATCAAATCAGCAGGCTTCCTCCTTCAAGATTCAGATTCAAAAGGAAAGACGAAGGCTTTTGACGGACAGGTGAGGAGTCTTTTCCCCCCCTGGGGGGTGGCTGCTGTCCCCAGAGAGAAGAAAGACAGAGAAGTGTGATGGGAAGCCGAGGAGAAAAAGGTCTTTCTCTGAGGAGAGAGACAGTAAGGAAATCTTGCTGTCACGCGCTGCTTGACTGCTGCAGCGTGAGGTACCAGAGCCAGCATACAGTGAGAGAAAAAGGTGTGGGAGTGAGCGAGCATGGGATTTCTCCTCTCACTCTCTCTCTCTCTCTCCATCTACAGTGTCTCATTTTCACTCTCTCACTCTCCTACATTTCCATCCACACCTCACCTCTGTGTCACTCCGACAGCGTGAGCACGGAGCAGCTGTCATCTTACTGACACCTCGGACATTAACAATTTTACCATTTTGATAAAGAAACTCACTCAACCCACAACATTTTGTTTTTTTTTAGCTTTATAACGTAAACGGCAAGCATAATTAACCTAATCAAAAGGAGCATTTTGCAGGTGGACAGGTTTTAAAAACAGCTTCATCTCATAATAAAAAAGCTCAAACGATGATATTTTCACTAACTACTAACAACAACAATTGGGAAAAGGCCTGGCTCTATTGCTTTCTGTCACATTACCCACTGTAAAAACAAAACACAACCTGCCATTTTTATACTCTTTGTACAGATTTATACAAAACAAGATGTAACATGTCTACCCAACCGGTCGCTCTATCCAACCGGTCGAGGCAGATGACCGCCCACCCAGAGCCTGGTTCTGCCTGAGGTTTCTGCCTGTTAAAAGGCAGTGTTTCCTTGCCACTGTCGCCTAGCGCTTGTTCATGGTGGAATTGTTGGGTCT
>JAVQJF010088180.1:0-35544 GCA_036023855.1 Gadopsis marmoratus
ATCAGAGCTGGCAATGAGCAACTCCGACCTGCCCACCAGTCCCCTGGCCATGGAATATGTTAATGACTTCGATCTGATGAAGTTTGAAGTGAAAAAGGAGCCGGTGGAGCCCGATCGCAACATCAGCCAGTGCAGTCGCCTTATCGCCGGGGGATCCCTGTCTTCCACCCCGATGAGCACGCCGTGCAGCTCGGTGCCCCCTTCCCCAAGCTTCTCGGCACCCAGTCCGGGCTCGGGGAGCGAGCAGAAGACGCACATAGAGGATTTCTACTGGATGTCCGGTTACCAACAGCAGCTGAATCCAGAGGCGCTGGGCTTCAGCCCCGAAGACGCAGTCGAGGCGCTGATCAACAGCACTCACCAGCTCCAGTCATTCGATGGCTACACCAGGGGCCAGCAGTTCGCTGGCGCAGCCGGAGCAGGAGGCACCATGGCCGGGGAAGAGATGGGGTCCGCCGCGGCGGTGGTGTCGGCAGTCATCGCTGCGGCAGCCGCTCAGAACGGAGCGCCACACCACCACCACCACCACCACCACCACAGCAGCAGCCACCACCAGGCGCCCGGCGTCCAGTCCAACGGCACTTCTGGGACAGGTCACCCACACATGCGCCTGGATGACCGGTTTTCGGACGACCAGCTGGTCAGCATGTCAGTGCGGGAGCTCAACCGGCAGCTACGGGGGGTCAGCAAGGAAGAAGTGATCCGATTGAAACAGAAGAGGAGGACCCTAAAGAACAGAGGCTACGCTCAGTCCTGCCGGTACAAGCGGGTCCAGCAGCGGCACGTCCTGGAGGGAGAGAAGACGCAGCTCATCCAGCAGGTCGATCACCTAAAGCAGGAGATCTCCAGGCTGGTCCGGGAGAGGGACGCGTACAAAGACAAGTATGAGAAGCTCATCAGCAACGGCTTCAGAGAAAACGGATCCAGCAGCGACAACAACCCTTCATCCCCGGAGTTTTTCATGTGAGTCTCGACATTATCGTGAAAAGAGAAAAAAAAAAAAAAAAAAAGAATATCAGATGAGTTAGACTCACCCCCGCTTAAAAAAAAAAGAAAAAAAAAAAGGTTTCATTATGAAACTTTTCATTTGGCGCAAATGCCTACTAGACCAAGAACTCATTTGTCAACTTTTTTTGATTTTTCTTTTTTTTTCATTTTATACATTTTTCATTTTTTTTTTTTTGAAAACAAGAGTTTGCTCAAGTCTGCGCCTGTTTTTTTTTTTTTTAGACTCGGAGGGGCTTTGTCCTCCGCGTTTTTAATTTCGGAGAGGCATATTCAGAAAACCTTCATCTACTTTTTGCTATCATACTCGATATATTATGCATAGGCTGTTTGTCGAGATTCTTTTTTTTTTTTTCCCATCGTTGTTCATCAGATTTGCAGTGTTTGAGTAAAATATGATTTTTGAAAAGTTGATCCAACTTTGTGCCGCAGTATACGAAGTGTGCATGCGAGCACTAAGTATACCCCTCTGAAAGTTCATCAACTTGCCCTTTGTCACCATTTTACGTTTAATTCAGTGTACAGATTCTTGTCAAAACTGCATCCATCGACAATATGTGTTTGGTTTTTTTTACCTTTGTTTTTTTTTTGTTTTTTTTGTCTGCCAAACCTGGAGGATCGCGAGCCTGCCTGCCGTTCGACGCCACCTCATCTCATGCGTTTGCATTGTTATCGTGCTGAGCGACGACAGACTTTTATTCATGACAAACTACTCATTGTTTTTAAAGACATGTGTTACTGAACTGCCCCTGCATGCTGGACATGTACGGTTTTCCTTTCTGTGCTTGAAGATGTCCTTTTTCTGTCGGATGACTCCAGCATGGCATTCATACTTCATTTATGGCCTCCTCACTTTTTTGGGACAAGCAACAAAAAAGTGACAGGACCCCCCCCCCCACCCACCCCCTCTTGAAATCCACAAAAGTGCTTCTCAGCTGCGTTGAAGTGCACCACCATCGGCTGTCATTAGGCTGCAGAGAAATGCGCTACGCGCGTTCCTGGCGGAAGTTGATCGGCGGGGATCCTGGTGCGATGGGGGGCGGGGGGGGGGGGGGGGGGTGGTGGAAGAAAAAGACTCCACTATTAAGGAAGTCGCCAATCCTGTTGCTTAAAGCCTATGTTGTTATTTAAAGATACTCCACTCTGCATCTGACCAACCTCTGAATATACATTTTAAAGCGTCACCGAAGTACAAAGTTGTATATCTCAGCTGCAGGAGGTGACGCGCCACAGGTCGAAGCATAATAGATTAGCAGGGTAATTAATAAGGAGACTGCTGCTGCACAGAAGTCTTTCTTTCGTTTTTTTGGTAGGTTAGAGAAATTGGCTCGGCTCCGGGTCATACGATGAGCAGCATTGTGCGGTGCATAAACAGCGTTTTCTTTTTGCAGCAGCAGCAGCAGCATGTGGTTCAAACAGAAGTGGGAGATCTGTGTTGGTGTGTCTGCCACACAGTTCACTCGTGTGTTTCAAAAGGTGTCGTTGGAGAAGGTTATTGCCACAGGCGAAGTCAAATTGCCATGCTTTTGGAAATGCGCGTCTTCAACGAACTGACGTGTTTTGGACTGAAATGCACTATTAAACAAAAAAAAAAAGAAAAGAAAGAAACTCTCGCCTGGAAGTTAAAGGAAAAGTCAGTTACTCTCCACAGCTCAAGAAGATATGTTTGACTTTCTGTTACGACTTAATCGTAACATTTTGATACTTTATAATCGGTTCAGGAGAGACTGTTGTTTTGTCTTAAACGAACTCAATATTTGCAAAGCAATAACAATTATTATAATAAATAATGTCTGGACATTGTTAGATCGTCAGGGATTGACACCCTGCATGTACAAAATGAGGGAGAACCATTCGCCAATAAATCTTGAAAATATGTTAATTAATCTTTCATCTTATAGTATATATATATACATATATATATATTTTGCTGTGCAAAATTATTTCACTCACTAACCATATGTGATGTTCATATGTGCTCGTTTTTTCATTTCATACAATTAAATGATATGCAATAAATGTATGTAATTGTCTTCAATAAGTTTCCCACTTTTCTTTTGAGTTGTACTGAGACTTTTTTGCTTTTGTGATTGAAACTATGATGAAAACACGATGGAGGTAAAACTGCACTACATTTTAACACTGTTCATGTTCGCTGTTGTCGCCCCTGTTAATGTGTTTTCTATCGCACACTAATTTAATAACCGGCCAACCTGAACGAACCAGACACGGGATTTTCTTTTTTTTTTTTTCCAACACTTATAAATTCACACAAACCGGTGAAGCAAAAATTAGAAAGCAATTCGGGGCTTAGACACGTTTTCCATTTTGACGCTTGAGTGCTAAAGGTCCGGTGTTACAGATATATTGGTGAAACCACAAACAACGATTAAGACAGGCGGTGGCCTACATTTGAATGTACTTCTGTTCTCACACACTATTGCCTTTCATATGTTTTCCTTCAAAATCACCAAATTAACTTTGACTGGAAAATCCTTTTCACAATATAACGACACTAGAAGGTTGACTTAGGCAGGAACCTTACATGTTACTCTCTCTCTGTCTGTGCCTGTATGTGCTTGTGTGTGGGGGTGTTCATGCATGTTGGTGAACTTAAATGGGTGTGACTGTGTTTCCCTGAATGACAGAATGCAAGGACAACACCTCTATGTGAAGTTCTTGTGGCTATGCGTGTTCTACACTTGCACCCTCCATTTGCCCTTTTTCATATGTCTTGCTTCCTGATCTGTGTATGTGCAGTATCCCCCGCTGTCTGTGTTTTTCAGACACTGCGTGCTCACTGCCGTTAGCCTGTCATCGTTTGGCTTTACCGATCTCGCCCCACTTTATCCTGTTTGTCAGTGGGGCCTGGATGTTGGCCTGGAGCAGACGTGCTCTCCGAGAGGGGTTGCAGTGAGGGCACAGTCATGTCAGGCATGTGAGGGGGCGCCGGAGAAGGTGCCAACGTAAGTCAGCCGCTGCGGAGGTCAGACGACTCTCAGAGCTGCTCTTCCCCAATCATGCGTTTCAGGTGGTGTTCAGGTGTCTCATGTTGACATCTTTCAGCATAACTTTTGCACTGCGCTGGTACACAAACTGAAAAGGCCACTTTTCTGAAAGATAGGAGGAAAAGTTCTTCTGTGAGTTCAGGGACAAGGAGTTGCCTTGTGGGCATCTTGTTTCACTGTTCCAGAACAATTTGTTTGTTGAAACAGGAAGACCAATGCGCCAAAATACACTTTGAAGAAACACCAAAGGTTCCTGAGGACAGATTCTGTCGGGATTGTCAGCTTTTTGCAACTCAGCCGCAGCTCGTGCGAGCAAAGGATATACACAAAGGGCACTGTTCGTAAGAATTAACCACACTGTCAGCGTGTTAACAAAGCACTGAGTGATCAACTGTTATTCTATCCTGAACAGTGGTCCTTGCAGTTACACATTTCATACTTAAATTTACAACAACAAAAAAAGCAAACCATATTCTGCACCATCTGCCAGTGATGATGTTCTACACAGCTCATCAAAAAAAAAAAACAAAAACAAAACAATTCAGTTTTAACCCAAATCTATGTCCTTCACTCTGTTTTGTGTGACTTCCTCTGAGGTGTTCGCTGCTGCTGTGGTGGCTGATTCGCCCAGAGTGAAGGGAGAGACTGAGACAATAGTCAGGCTCGGGCTGAATTAAATGATTTTGCTGATGATTAATAGTGGTGTGGGCCACTTGCTCCTGCGATGTAGAGATGATAAATCGTGAGTGCAGCTCCGTGCAGCTGTGCCAGTGTTGGGTCTTAGCATGCACACACCATGCAATTTGCAGCCAAGCCGCTCTCCTTCTTCCTCAATTTATATAATTACGTCTATTTGATCTAAGCAGTAGCGCTGCTATATTTTGATATTTCATATTAACCACAACAATGTAGTGAATGACTTCAGGGAGGATAATTGTTTGCCTTTCCCCCTTTAAACAACATGTTTATGTACTTGCCATTTGAAAGTGATAACATTTCTTTTCTTTATTTAGGCGTTAGGCTTTGCCTCTCTTAAGGCCTCGCATTCGTGTGGTGGGCTTTTTGATGTGTTTAGAGTGGCATGTAAGAAATGAAAATGTGGTTTCTGTCTTAAGGCTTCCCTGTTAGGCTCTTTAGCGTGTTTATTTTGATTGTTTCCTTATTGGTATAGATCAGTTAGACCTCCAATGTCCGTGTTCTAGAACTGGAAACATGCTCACCACACAGGGACTAGAAAGGACAACACACACATACACACACACACCAACACAAGCACAAACACAAATACACACACAATACATGGCCCTGCATAGATTTGTCCCAGCCTTTTGTTTCGCAGCATGATGTTCCTTGTGTCCCTGTAAATTCGGGCATTTGCATGACTCAAACATTTCAGTCTCAAAGCTAAATGACATTTGCGTGAAGACGGATCTGATTTGGAAAAGATATTTTCTGTTATGTCTGTGGCACCAGTGCACAATGCTTATGTAAGTGATACATTTAAAATTTTCCAATGATGCACTCGTATGGAACATTGGCGCTATGCGGGCTGACAGCATAGGATGCAGCATGATGTTCACTCAAGTAGCAGTACGCCAGTTGACAGACCCAAAAATAAGAGCTGGTTGGGGGTCTGAATTCTTACAGGCTTCAGATGGTGCCAGAGGAAGAGCTGGAGAGGATCTATAGTGTTGCTGCTTGTGTGTGTTTCTGCATCTCTTAACGCACGCCGGCCCGTGTGCGAGGTCGATTAGTGCCTGTATGTATGTGTCAATGTGTGTGTGCGTGTCTCTCTTGTCGTCTTTTGGAGAAGAGGATGAGCAGAGGTCAAAAGTTACAGCGCACAAGGCTGCTCAAAGTCATTAGAGTAATCCCTGCCCTGGGGAGCTCATGCTCATTTCCTCTGCCCAGAACCCACTGAATAACATATACATGCACATCCGACATGGCACAATAAACAGAAAATTCAACACTAGTCACTGCCACTTCCTGTATTTCACCACTCACTATCTTAGAGAGCTACGCTCTCACAGCATACGTTTTTGTTAGATAAGTATGTTTCTGCGGATTTGAATGAGATCTAATTGCTTTAACGCAAAGACAACTTTTAGGGTTTCTTGTTAACGTGTGATGTGATGTCATGTGTGACTCACATACGGTAGGTTTAAATACACAAAAAGATGTTTATGTACGTACTCACATGCGGCACAAGTGTTACCTATGCAAATATATACTAAGGCACATGTAGCACTTGGACAAAGCCTGGCAAGTTTGGATTTATGCTGCCAAACATTTTTCTTTTTTCACCCCATTTAGCTGAACAGAAAAAGACACTGAGTCACTGTCGAGTGGAAATAATGATGATAAAACTAAGGCAGCCTTTGTACTGGTTTAGCTAATAACAGTAGTATAATGGGCATTGTCCGGTTGTGGTCGTCGCACCCATGATGATCAGGGTTAGTAATTCATTCATTTTCACACCCACATCATTCAAGGATTGTACAGACACAATAAAATAACCCGTGGTACTTGAGCAAAATTCATTGTTCCTCCTAAATATCCATAGAGTCAGACTTGGAGTGCTAAACAAGGATTTTCAGTGTCAGTCGAGAGTTTACACTTTAGGTCAGCTAAAAAAAACGAAGATATAACATGTGAGGAATACCAAACAATTTAAATTGGATTGGATTTCTACATTATATCACTTGCTTGAAGTTGGCAATGTATGTATACATCTGAGAAGATTTAGTTCAGATCCTGTTTAGCGTAACTTTGTAACAATCTGGGCAGTATGCATTTACTGTATGATGAAACGTTAACTTTTCCATGACTTTTACCCCAGAAACACTCACTCCTTTAGAATTAAACAGACATCAGGGATTCATTCAACTGCTTATTTGATCAGAGTACACATTGCTCTCTCTATATGTTTCTTTCATTCTTTGTGGCAGAAAGTCACAGTGTGCTTCAAATAGACATTAAGCGGATATACACAGTGTCATTAGAGAGTTGTCCTTGAACGACTGGCTGCAGGTTACGTTGGTAATGAGGTGGTCGGGACTTGCTGGGGTAATTTTATATGTCTGTAAATTGACCCAAACCAAGAGCCTGTGATTTAAATAAATGCAACACCGTTTCTGTGTCCCATTGCAGTCCCATTGCACAAAAAGTGATAGAGTAAAAAAATAAATACTTAGGTATGAGGGATTCTATTCATTCAAAGTGGCATACGTATTTCTACAAATAAAAAAAAAATAAAAAAAAGAGATATTACCAAAATCAGTTTCAATCCATATATGCACATATACACCGATCAGCCATAATTTTATGGCCACTGACAGGTGAAGTGAAGAACATTGATTATCTTGTTATAATGGCACCTGTCAGTGGGGGGAGGGGGGGATATATTAGGCAGCAAGTGAACATTTTGTCCTCCAAGTTGATGTGTTGAAGCAGGAAAAATGAGCAAGCGTAAGGATGTGAGCAACTTTGACAAGGTCCAAACTGTGATGGCTAGACGTCTGGGTCGGAGCATCACCAACACTGCAGCTCTGGTGGGGTGTTCCCGGTCTGCAGTGGTCAGCACCTACCAAAAGTGGTCCAAGGAAGGAGAACTGATGAATCGGCAGGGTCATGAGTGGCCAAGGCCGTGTGGTCCGATCCAACAGAAGAGCTACTGTAGCTCAAACTGCTGAAAAAGTGAATGCTGGTTCTGAGAGAAAGGTGTCAGAACACACAGAGCATCGCAGTTTGTTACATATGGAGCTGCGTAGCTGCAGACCGGTCAGGGTGCCCATGCTGTCTGAACGTTATGGCTGATGTGTATGTATACATTATTTACATTTTAGGTTAATGTTTTTCCATAGTTATAACTTTAAACCTTGCTTGTTATGAACTGCAGAGCTGTAGATTTAGTCACAGAGAAAAACAATAATCAACATTCAGTTTTCATGAAACATTGGGAGGTTTTTTTCCTCACGTTTCTCTCCTTAGCACCTACAGTGTACTCAACTATATAACGCCATAGTACAGAATGACAAAAACAACAGGAGAAATAAAGCGATTTCCGTACATTTGTAACATGCGATATGTAGCAACATGTCCGCTGTAATCTTGATTCAGCGCATTAGTAATTGTTAGTGCGGAGGCCTAGGTTCTAACATGAGTTTTGGTCTTTTCAGCACAGTTAACATAGTTTTTAAAATATCTTCAAAACCAAACTTTCTGTCAATAATGAACGTTTCCTCTTTGTGATTTAGATGCAATTACTTTTTTTTCTGCTGTGGTACTATTATCGTCCTGCTGCATCGCTGCTGTTTTCCTGCAGGTTCGATATACTCTGTAGAACTGAGTTATGTGGCATTTATTTGAAAATCCAGTGATTTAAAATTTCCTTCACTGCACTGTATAGGCACAGTATTTCCACAACTGTCATTTTCCACAATGTTTTAAAGGGACCCTGCTGGCATCAGTGTAGGGAGCTAAGAGCTAAGTTAATGTTTTCACTTGCTTTCACAGGGAATATGAATAACTCTATCTGGACCTGCCTAGAGCGACATGCATACTTGTGTGTGCTTTGAGGGGAGTGCTTATGAAACTGTCTGTAGAAGGGAAGGTATTACCATCCTCCACTGTTTATTTTTCTGCACGATAAATTCCCTCCCAAGAATTAATTATGTAATTTAATGGAATGAGTAAAGGACTTGGCATAAAACTATTTAACTTTTTCTGTTCGACGGCACACTGTATGCTTAGATATTTTAGTTTTGTCTCTTGTGGTTACAGTGTTTTGATGCATGGGCTCTGCCTGTAAAATCTATTTGCATGCAAATTTTTACATTTCCCTCCGCATCAAACACTTACTATGATACATGTACTGTGTTTCACCAGACAGACAAGGTGAGAGTGAATCTCGCTCGCAATGGATCTACTTGTTTCTTTGTGATTGTTTGTGCGCGTCTGTACGTGTGTGTGTGTATGTGTGTGTCTGACAGGGTGTCAGAGAGTGACACACGCAGTAGAAGAAACAGAGGAGGTAGAGCAGACGACAGCACGTCTATTTGCCTTGATATTCATTTATCTATTCTGATATGTTTTGTCCAATCTTATCTGCTCCTTCAGGTCATCGAGAAAATTCCTCCACCTGTGATTTCAAGCCCTATTCCTCCGTGCCCATGGCTCTCTGAGGTAAAACACTTCTTACTTGATCTCTCTCAGCTTTTCTGTTTTTCTTCTCCACTGTAATTTCTAACTTGTAACTTCATAACAAGTCCACCAAGTACTAGTCCTTTAAAAAAAAAAACATCACAGCTGTACAAATAATATCAAACATAATTATATATTGTATTATTATTATTATTTTTATATAACAACACTATTAAATCCATATGAATTATTCATTAATATTAGATTTTTATATTAAATAGAGTGGATACAGTCACCACGTATAGCATTTTATAGCATAATACACATGGCAGTGAGGCTTCCATAATGGACACATAATGTACCGTAATTTGTCAATTCCCATTCATATGCTAAAGAGCATACACCTTCTTTATGTTGACAATATATCTCTCCATCACATCTCTCTCTACCCCCCCAATGCTACAACGTTGCCGAGTGCCGCACGCAATTTCCCACCGTTTTTTTTATCAAAATAAAAACACACAACACAACACAGATATGACGTTTTCAGTCGTCCCAGATCAACGGCACGACCAGCAGATTATAGCCACTCATTCACATGTAAATGACATGTTCAGGTTGTGTGTGAAAAAGGCGGAGAGAAAGAGTGGAGAGGGTGTTTTGGACAGCACAAGACAGGCAGAGTGAAGAATAAGCTTGTAGTCCTGAAATCAATTCACAGAGACAGCTAGGAACCTGGGCAAATGTATATTGCAAAACCCAATTGTTCCTGTAATGGCTGCACTGATTGTTCCATAGCAAACCCTGCGTGATGTGCTTGTCCATGACACATAAGGATGAGAGACGGTTTTGAGGTTGTTTTCGTGACCTCCCACCTTGGTGAAGTCGATCGTACGTATGTATGGACGGTTGTGCATACATGTATTTGTATCCAGTGTTATTTACATGATCGCGAGTAAGTGGGGCATGGGATCAGTAGCTGGCCTTTCTCCAGCTCCACTTACCTTCAGGAGGGGAAGCAGGACAAAAGCTATCAGGGAAGACAAGGACAAATCATCTTTAGATGAAGTGTTTTAAGTGCTCTGATTCTCCTCCCACGTCATCACCGTGAATTAGGTGCCCTCTGCTCGTTGCTGAGGGGTGTGGAATATAAACAATGCCAAGGGAACGGATGTTAAACGAATGAAAGTGGAAAACCATGAGGGTGTCTATCTTAGTCAGCCTCGTAAATCTCCGTTCCCTTGCCATGCCGCTGTGCTATACTGATGCTGCGCTCTGACAACCTGCCAGCTGAGCTTAGAGGGGCTGTGTGCGGTGTGGTCTGGTCAATTCTGTTCTTAGCGTTTTCAACTATGGCAGACGTCTCAGGCGCAGCTATGTCTTTGTTTTATGCAAATCCATGCATATGAGGAGGGGGGGAGGCGATGAGCAGTCTGGCCACGTAGCTCCAGGAAGACAGGCTGAGTGATGGAGACGGAGAGCCAGGTCTTGGTGTCCTTGCCTGGGGAAAGAGTGTCCTGACTCTGGCCAGGACTGCCTAGACGCCACCAGGACATCGTGTCACTGCGCCTCTACCCTGCTAATGCAAGAGAAAAAGATTTTTCCAGGCACAAGTATATTTACACTGTTAGATGTTGAGTTGGCAAGGAGATAAAGAGAGGTTAACATTGGCATGAGACTGCCAGTGCGTCTCACCTGCGACTGGTGTATGTGTGTTATGAAGGCAGGCACACCTCAGGGGTTCGCCATGCAAAGAGTCCCTGGAGTTCGGAGCCCAGCAGGTCGTTGAAGGTCCCAGAATATGCTGACAAAGATAAAACACCAGGTGTGTGTATATGTACTGTAAGCGCGTGAAAGAGGCTGTGAAAAAGAGAGCTGAGTGCAAATATAGATTGGGTGAAGCAGGCTCGGGTGTGTTTGTGTGTGTGTCTGAATGTGTGATCACATAAGCATACTGTAACAGGTAGGCAAGGCCACCAACAATGTGGCTGGTGAATGGCAGGGTGGTTTGGGTGAAACTTGCCGAGTCAGTGTCACCCATGCACCACATCTAGTCGCAATCATCCATTTCCCATCATCACAAGTGTCTTTTGCTTCCTTATGTCAGAATGTTTTCTAAATAGTCTCGTTCCATCCTCTCTCGCTCAGTCCCTCTCTCAGGGCTGCATGCTAACAGTAACGTTTGGCCGGCGGCTCTTCTATCACAGAGACCTCTATTCCTGGGTGCCAGGATGTTGGTCTCAGTCGCTGAGGGCAGATGAAATCGATCCAGATTGACCTGTCATGTGAAGGAGAAAATGAATGAGACAGAGGAGGGGTGCAGAGGCCATAGAGAGAAGGGGGGCAGCGCAGAAGTACAAAAACAACCTCCTGCTTCATATGGGTCAAAAGTCGAGGGATGATTTATTCAAGACGGGGTGTTATCCCCCCCCCCCTCCTCTGCTCCGCTCCACCTGCCTCTCGGAAAGGAGTGAGAAACTGGAGACTGCTCAGGAGGAGCTGGCTATATTTAGCCTCGGTGACCAAAGACACTGTGGTCTAACTTTAAAGTTAAAAATACAGATATCCATGTACAGTGAGATGGGCACAGTTTGCGCCACTACAAGGCACCTAGCACAAGGTTTGTCAGCTTGAGCCGACTCAGACTGAGGAAAGAGTGCAAAGCAGCTCACAGCTTTCACCGTTTGCTTTTTCATCAGAAGGCTGCATATGCGTCCTGGCCGCCACGTTCTCTGGAGTTATCCTACATTTATCCTACATTACAAAGGATTAAATTCAAGTGTGTAAGCATAAACATGAAACTTAAACAAGAGACTAACATTTTATTCCTGCGAGAATGATACTCTCCCAACAAAGAAAGAAAGAAAGAAAGAAAGAAAGGGAAAGATTTATGGCTGCATTTGTCTGTGAAGTGGTACTAGATTTAGCCCAGTGTGTTTGGGCAGAGCTCCACTTTGCTAATTATTTTCCTGTGGCAGAGATCTCAGCATGGCGCTCCTCTCTCGCTCTGAGAGGAGAGGCTCAGCGGTAAGTGCTTAGTCAGCCCTACTCTGGGTGTGAGATACTGTTGGGTCTCTGGTGGACTGTCGGGGAGGCAGACCAAGCCATCGCAACGGCGAAGACTTTGAGGAGAGGGCAGGCCCATCATCACCCACCAGTGAAAGGAAGGGGAGGGAAATTTCACTATTGGGGACAGTGAAGGAGATCTCTGCATTGTATCTTCCTCAATCCTCATCATCACTAGGCAATATTGCTGTTAGTTTGCTGACTGTTTGAGGAGCCCGGATGCCACTTAGCTTAACACAGCTGTTATAAAAGTCTATTAAGCCGCAGGATCCAGTCATTAGCAATTAGCAAAGGCATGGCCATAAAAACATATTTACATCATAGTTTCTATACTGCCTTGATCGCTGTGCCAAGCCCTCAGTTGTCCAGTCCCGAAGAAACTGTGTGTGTGTCCTCTGGTTCCCTCCTCCCTCTCTATTTATACTCCAATGTCAAACTTGTCTTTCTTTCTATCTCTTTCGGAGTGACACACAGCTCCTCCTCTTCTGTCTGCCCTGCTATCCTCAAAATGACTCTCCTCCTCCTCCTCCCAAACAAACTTAGCTTCCCATCGCCTCTGTTCCCAGCGTCACTTTCCCTCCTTCTGTCCTCCCCCCCTCTGCCTCACGCTGCACCTGCTTCCCTCCCGCTCTCTGCTCCCTCTCAAAACGTCACTTTCCCCCTCCACCCCCCTCCTCCACTCCCATTCTCCCCCTCGTTAGCTTGATGAATGGCTTCACTGCAGGGAAAGTGCTGATTTTCATCCCTCTGTCTGATTTCTGCTGGCTGTTATTAATTTCAAACACTCAGAGAAAAGCAAGTGAGTCAATAAATAAGGAAATGAACACACTTCATCCTGCCATACAGCAGGTCTCACAGTTATCCACCCAGGATGCGGGTCCTCTGTGGAGGCCAGGCCTGCGTTTGTACTGATAGAGTTCAGCTCCACTCTCGAATCACAGCATGTTTTAGTATTTTTTTTTAAAGGCAGAATAAAAGCTGGCTGGTACCACTGCATCATATCAAATGTTTCTGGAGTATTTTCAGTATCTCGCTTCACTCAGACAAACAGGACCAGAGGGAGACAGAATGGCACGCAGTAAATAGCTCTGAAGAGACCTGCAGTGTCCTCTCTCATCTTTCACACTAGCGCACCATTTAAGAAATGTATACAGAGAGTGACAATGAGAGGAGAGAAGATGCAGGGTGAAAGAGAGGCAATGAGGAGCAGCAGCCTAACAGAGTTATTGCTGCACATTAAACGCTTGCTGTCCACACAGTGTGGCTGGGGCTCTATGTCTAAGTGCACATTACTTATAGATTCCAGGCTTAATGCATTGTGCTTGCGCGTTAACATCAAATACAAATAGCCTTTGAGACAATACCATTCTCTCATTCCCTGAGTTTCTTGCTGTCAGACAGGAACTCTTGCACCGAAATCCTCCATATTATGTATTTAATTAATATGAGATGGGATATTCGATCAAAACATGATCACCATAATGCATGCACAGACACAGAAATTAAAGCCCGAGATATCATCACGCTGTTTACAAAGTGTTAAGACAAACAGTCTGTTGGAGCATCCTATTAATACATGTCTGAAACACACACACACATCCTCAGTTGTGTGGGCTGTGCTCTGCAGCGCACAAGGCTTATGTTTCCCTTGGCTCCGACAATTAAAACAATATTTGGTATCACATTAATGAAAATACAGATTTTATTAAGGCCAACACTTCCTTAATTTGCTGGTGTGTTCCTGGCACCTCACTGATGTATTGATTTCAGCTTTGTAGGATCGTCCTACTGAATCACAGCACGGATATGTTTCTGTAAAACAGTTGGTTAAATTAAATTAAATGTAGCTGGTTTATATGTATATAGACATTAAGAAAGAAGAAATGTGCTGCTCCTCACATTAGGTATAGTTTGAAAGTTAAAGCCTTTGACCTTAAAGGTTGAAAACATCAAGACAGGACAAGACAGAATAACTTCACACAGAGTGTGAAGGTCCTAAGAGGCGGTGTGTTTAATTTTATTTTTTTTTTCAGTACTGCACTGCACTTTATTTTAGTATCTCAAGTATTATTTGTGCCAAGTGTTGTGGTTTGACAACTGTGGTAGGTAATGGATTCCCAGAGGGTCTGTTGCAGCCTCCATAGACTGAATATACTGCAGGGAAGAATAAATATTGAAAAAGATGAAAGATAAAAACAAAGTTACAGTTATGTAGAGTTTTTCTTTTCTTTTTTTACTTTTTCAGACCTTGTGAAAGACATTGTGTCCAGTTACAACGAAAACATTTAAATCCAACAACGATACAAAATGTACAGTGCTGTAAATATCCCATTGAGTTTCTGTCATTCCTCATTTAATCTATAAATAAATAAAGTATTCTGAAAGCTGAATGTCAAGACATCCAAACTTTTCTTTTATAGAGTGGTAATAGAGGAGGCGGGAGAGGAGAGGAGAGGAAGAGGAGAAGAAGAGGAGAGGAGAGGAAAGTGTATTAGTAGTAGCTGCAGGGGTGGTGGAGCCTGCATGTCTGCTTCATGGGTCTGTGAGCGCAGACATAACTATTGTGTTTACAAGGCTGAGTTGCTCTTACTGTTAAATTATTGGGGTGGGGGTGCGTTAAAGGAGGAGAAACAGAGGGACGGGGTGGGGGGAGTAAATATTTGTCCCTCTCGCTCATAGTACTGGCTAACCAGGCTGTGGAATGCTCTCTGTATATTATAATTACAGAGTTTGGGCAGTGTCACCCTTGGAGAGTACACGGCCTCAGGGACCTAACAGGGGAGGGCTTTCTGTAGACACAATGTAGTGACTGGGCCTGAAAGGGTGGAGGCTCAAGAGTGGCACACTTCTGTCTGTCACTACTGTACTGAAGAGGTATGTTCAGTTAATGAACGCCATGTGTGGCGAGGTTACTCTGTGAAGTGTAACACGCCAGGCCAGACCGAGCTGTGAACTCAGTTGGTCACCTCGCTGTCGTCGTTTTGGGTGTGTGACCCCTGAGAAAGAATGTTGTGGCAAAGACAAAAACAGAAATCAAGAGAGACCCACAGTTCTGGTTTATGTGCGCTTTCTCAGAACTAAGGAAACAGTGTTTTCTCTCTCACACACACACACACACACACACACTTTCGCAGCCTCTCTATTTGAACATACACAACATCTTCTCTGCTTTGCAATGCTCTTAGGTTTTTCATCCTCTCTGCGACCTGGCCATTAAAGGAGAGCGATGAGTTCACAGCTGATAGTATCTGGTTGCGAGGAGCGGAGAGCAGTGTAATATGACATTATCGGAAGCAGCTGCATATAGATACTAAAAAAATAAAAAAAAGACACAAACAGAAAGTGAATACTATGGCGCACTTCTCCGAGTATAAACTTATGTCTGCTTGGATTACACTAATGACCCCTGACAAACCATAATAAGACACATGCATCTCTATGGACACTAGCCATGACCAAAGGAATGGCTCTGTGTTTACTTTCCAATTTGACATTCTGCAGTACGACACTCTTGTTAGCAAAAACTAAAACATCATTAGTTTCCTGTTGTGTCCTTAAACCAATAGGTCATAGTAGAACAAAAAAAAAAAGGACACAAATAAATGCATTCTCAATATACAACCCAGTATGCCACAACCATTAGAGGGAGGGATGTGAAAGGAGGTTGATGGAGAGGGACAAAGCTTTCCCTCCGTTCCTGCGCCTCAAGTGGAATAGCTGTGGTGACGGGTTGTGACAGCTGAGGGAGCGAGGGACCAAGAGGGGAGTATCACTCCAAAATCCCCAGGAAACAGAGAGGAGGGAAAAGTAATTTAGGATGAACCGCTTGCCGTCTGTTTCTGTTGTCTTTCTCACTTTTGGACATACACACAGAATCTCTTTCTCTCCTGACACATACTCACGTGTGCGGTAATAGATATTTATTGTGGTAATTATTTTATTAACTCTCAAGTCACCACATTATCATAATGACTGAGCCAATAAGTATTAATACTGGCTGCTTGGCTGGATACCTGGGTCAAAATTAGACATACGTCAAACACATGTGCCATACCAGAATTAGATGTGCACAGGACGAGCGCACCGACTCTCATTTCCTTTCCCCGTCTCTTGATAGTATCCCTAATAGACCTCTCTCCCAGTGGCACACTGCTGTTGCAACATTCACTTACTATTGCTTTAATGAGATGTCTGTGCCGTTGTGCGTATGTGTGTGTGTGTGTGTGTGTGTTGGTATGAGTGTGTGTGCCTGCGTCTGTGTGTGCCTGAGAAAGAAAGATGTTAGCGATCCTTGTGGCCCTGTTTATCTCCACCCTTGTGTCGGAATAGAGGGAGGTCAGAGGCAGAGCTGCCTGTATCCATCTCCATTCCCACGGCTGCTGTCTCACAGGCACAGTGGTCACAGGAGGATGAAAAGACTATGGATTTCTTTTCTCCTCCTCCATACACTCACCAGAGCAAGGAAGATTAGACAGAAGATGAGCACAGCCTGGCCCATTCAAAGCAGCTTTAAGCCCAACACTGGAGGCATCTGACCCGAGCGCTCTGGTTCATGGAGCACAAGTGCACACAACACGTGTGTGCACACACATAGGAATGTGCGCACACACACACACACAAATCAACAAAGACAAGATTTCTTGTTCACTTTTCTGGTTCAAAGCTTGGTCATACAGTGGCTGGGTGTTAAACACTGACCCTATGACCTCTGTATATTAACACACTCCCAGCACACATCAGCACACGTGCATAAAACACTGACAGAAATAAGCGCTCACACTCACTTACCAGCAGCCCCAGATGGAGGCTGACAGTTGCATGTGTATAAAAAGATATTTTTGGGAAAACCTGATACAATGAGGTGAAGAAGCGAGTCAGGAGGGGAGAGGAGGGAGGGGACAAAGAAATTAATTCAGGCAAAGAGAAAGAGGTAGAATTGAAAGCTCTTCCACTCTCACTAGCAATTAAAATAATTTTGGTATAGTTTGAGAAAGGCCTGAGCTGTCTTATCAGCTTCCAGATAAGTCTCCTCCTCCTTCTTCTTCAACCAGAATGCATGACTGAAAACTGACAAACTGTACACTGATAGCTGCTACCATGCTGCCGCCTCGTCTCCACTCAATTCCTTTCACTTGCAGTTCTTGCTCCTGCACAACCATTTACAGATGCATGCGCTCACACACACACACACACACACACACACACACACACACACACACACACACACCTACACACGGTTACCAATCTTACCTTGATAATAAAATATTTGGTTTAGGATAATTAGGTGATTATGCAGTGGATATCTAAGTGTGCGCAAGGCTGGATCTGCGCATGTGTGTGTCTTTTTTGTAGGTGAGTCTGTGTGTGTGTGTGTGTGTGTTTATAAGCCGAGAGAGAGAAAGTGCTGATAAACCATGATGACTGTGTAAATTACGGATCCTTAATGGCGGCCTTCTTATCTGTGCACTTGAGCCAGTGCTCATTTCCTTGTTGACTTGTGGGGCTTGGGTGGCTCTTCCCTCCGTGTTTGTGTGTGTGTTTGATTGTGTGTGTGTTCGCAAGGGACAAAACCCTGATATCCTGACCTAAATCTCACAGTCACGTTCCAATATTCAGTTTAATCCCAGTGTGCTTCTGGCGGCTCTTTCCTCTGTCCAACAGTGTCTCAGGTGGCCAGGCGCTTAAGCAAATGGATGAAAAGCTTGGGATGCAAATGCAATGGAAAGTAGCGTGTGCTTGTGTGAAAGTGTGTGCGATCTTTCATCTTTTATCTCTTACACTCAATCATGGCTGACTGGGGTTGGGCGTGGAGAGAGAAGAAGAACGGGAAGCAAAGGTGGTGAGATGGTGTGTAGCTGCACTGTTTGCTCGTTGCAGCCTGCGTCTCCCCCAGGCTGTTGAATTAGTTAAATAAGACAATTCTGTTTTCTATTTTCTTTGTTTTTGTTTCTCTGAGACGGTGTCCTTAACCTTTAACGCACGTCGTCTTTAGAGCAATGTATTCCTCTTTTTGGCCAACTATCCACACCTAGACGGTGGTAGAAGGCAACACTCTTGCGTGCCTGTGTGTGACAAACCTTTCATAAGCACAGGCAACGTGCTAGCTGTCGACAGAGCACCGATGGATCTCAGTGCTGTGGCGTTCATGACCCTCCACGCAACCTGTCTGACAACATCAACAGGAGAAATGTTGCCATGACGATGCCTCTACGCATTTTGTGTTTTGATGAAAGCATAAATGCACAGCTTCTATTTGAGATTTACCTTTTTATTTTTTGTGTGTGTGTGAATGGAAAACGGTTAGAAAATGTCCTGAAAATGTTACCTGCACCAGTGCGAACGCTGTCTGAGCCTCTCCCTCCCTCTGCCAGCGGAGAGGAAGAGAGGGAGGAGGGAGGATGCAGACAACAGTTCACACTGCCAGCATTGTTCCACAATCACATCTGTCTGACTGGGTCGCTATCTCTGTTTCTTTGTCTCTGCGTAATTGTCTGTGTATTTCTATTCCTCTCCAGTAATATTGCTTCGATCCTCCACTATCGTCTGTCTCATGTCTTTGTGTAGCTTTTACTTTTACCTGTGCTGTTCAATCTGCCTCCTGCTGATTGCCTACAGTAGCAGGCCGAACAGGGACACACACACACACACACACACGTGCGCTGTGAGAAACAGGAACAGGGGAAGTGGGGGGTTACTTCCTGTCTGACTGTAGACCTGTGTGTGTGTGTGCTTCTGGCATGCCTCCAGGCGGTAGAAGTGCCGGGGAAGGAGAGACGGTGGAGGGATTTCAGTTGTAATGGTCACACAGGAGGCACTACTGTAGATGAAAGAAGCTAACATAGAGCAGCAGAAGGCAACAACAGGCCCCACGTATGAAGCTTCATGAACATATATTTATTTTCAACTTTTTCAACCTTCTATTTACATAACAAGTCAGATTGTCTACTCACTTACTTTTCTAAATGCTTGCTGCAGTGCTGCGCTACACAGGAAGTCACTGCTGGAGGAACTGTATTAAGTGTATTATTGCTAATGCGGAACGCATGAGAGAATCGTAAGCGTAGTCCCAGTTTGTGCCTCTCATGTATTACCATTGCACTGGAGTCACAGACGTCTGCACGTGACATTCTGAAAAGTACATAGCAGGATATGTTTAAGAAATCAGCAAGGTCTAGAAAATGCTTGCCACAGTTCAGAAGACATTTACAGAATTTACAGAAAGACGTTTCTAACCATTTGGACGAAAAGACATTTTCCTCAAATGTTAAACCTGTTTCTCACCTTGCGACTGTATATTCTAAACAAGGTAGCCAGATCGAACGTGTTATTCTGTGTAGAAACATAAAACATTGGCGAGAAACATCAATAGATGTGTAACTGATAATAAAGCTTTTCATTTTGCTGATGTTATACAAATGATGCGTGTCATCTTTGCTTGGATCAGGAGAAAAGGGTGCAACATGAGAAATGGATGAGCCTCAAAGACTCTTAGACGTTAGAGGAAACGTTTGTGGATTCTGGAAACACATTGAGTGCAGCGGCAAATGTTGAGAAACAACCTTCTGAGCTTTTGTCCAAAATCGCAGAATATTCATTATTATTCATTATTATTATTATTCATTATTTCTGTGACTTGAATGTCATTTATTTGACAGCTATGGCTACCAGCTGCTTTGAGGATTAAGATTCTACATGATAATTTAATAAATGTAATGCATTGTTGAGAGATGAAACTACTACTATAGTTAAAGTAGCTCTGCACCACAGCATTCATGTATACTCATAAATACAGTCTATTGTATTATTTCTCTCTAACATAATAAATATGATGATGCAGCACCTCAATTGTGACTACAGGTCAAAACCTTTTTAAATAAAGGCTTTACTTCTTACGTCATACTTCTTCCACCGCTGATAATGTTTGATGTGGGCATGTAGATATGCAGCACTTTTATTATATGTACAATACTCCCCGCCTCTGGGTCATATGGGAAAACATGTCTGAAACACTGTTGTTTTGTTTCAGAATGTGGGCTGGGTCTGTGTCGCTCCTGTTTTTTGTTTTTTTCATCATAACGTTTTACATGATAATATTTTTTGTGTGGAGACTGTTTTCCCACCACCATGGCCGTACACATTTAAAATAATACATGGCTGTGTTTGCACATTTTCCGGTGGCAAATGGAGGCCCACAATGAAATGACTCTTGCGATAAAAGGAAGAGCACCCATTCACCTTATCTGGAAGAGACACAGACAAAGGTAAGGCGTGGGAACATTCAGGATATACGTGCAGGAATACTTCTTAATCTATGACTTTGTGTTGATGAAAGAGAAGAAAGTGTGGATTAATACAGAATTGCCTCTAAAGGAATCTCTAAAAGGGGAAAGTTATAAACAGAATTCTGCCCCAGGTGAGATACTACACTGTACTAAAAAGCCTTATTACAGGGTTTTCGGGTGTGTGCACTTCATTGTTTCCACCTATACGTCTGTAACAATAGCAGGTAACTGATATGTGTCTGCAGCGGCATGCAGTGTGAGCGAGTCTCTCGTGTTTGCAACGTGTTTACCTGGCGCCTTGCAGATGGGTCAGACCTGTTGACCGCCACTCCTGTGTGTGTGTGTTTGTGCGTAAACGTGTGTTTTGGTGAAAGCAGTGGTAGGGAGGTCAGTTGCCTGAGGAGCTGAGGATGATGGGATTGCTTTGCTGTTTAAACAGGCACTAGTGTGTGCAGTGATGGGACATTGAA
Organism: Gadopsis marmoratus; assembly: GCA_036023855.1. NCBI lineage: Eukaryota > Metazoa > Chordata > Actinopteri > Centrarchiformes > Percichthyidae > Gadopsis > Gadopsis marmoratus. Next base: position 20,977 of record JAVQJF010088180.1, read on the forward strand.
GTGGGCAGAAGACTGACGCACAGGTGACGGGCAAAATAAAAGAGACGCCGCGCATATCCCTACACCTGGTGCCAGGATATGTAGTTTTATGATGCTGTTCTGCAGAACACCACCCTGCTCATAAAACTCCAGGATCTGATTTAAAATCTTTTCAAACTGTTGAGCTATGATCCTCTTGGTTAAAAGAAAAATTGCAATCCTGTGCAATTTTATGGACATTTACTTGTCTTTGGCTGTAGACGTCAGACAGAAAATGCAAGAAAAAGTATGGTTTTGTGTGTGTGTGAGCGCTTGCACTTGGCGATGTCTACTGGCAAGCAATCCAGTGAGGAAAAAACAACGTGAATGAGAGAACCCATTGTTACAAGTCATCAACTCGACATACAGATTCCACCCATCTCCTGCCTGCGCGACACATTATGCAGTAATGCTAGTGAATGTGTGTGAGAACGTGCACCCTGCATGTGTGCACATGTGAATGTGGACTAACATTCTGAGAGCAATTTGTGGTCTAATGAGAAGTTTTGTTCATGATAACCTGCTATTCTTACACAGTAACATGACGGCTGTCCCGAGGCTTTAAACAAAAAAATAAATCCTAATAGCTTTCCTTCGCAACAAGGAGGTAACAAGCAGCATCATAGTGGCTCATGGACTGTTGATGTGCTGGTTGTAACGTAATGTGTTTGAATCTATGTGGAGCTTAACTTGAAAATGCACACAGCGTCTGTTTCAATCTGTAAGCTTTAGAGCAGTTACCTCTTGGCTCTTTTTTTTTTTACTTTCTTGAATTCCCCTCACTTTTTGTGTGAGGGAATTTAAAATATAATGATACTACAGCTATTTTGCACTTCGTTCCACTTTTCAAAAGAGGGTAAAACCTTTTTTGGACATATTTGTGTAAACAGTGTGTTTCCCAGAGCAGCAGCTGACTTTTGATGGCAAGCGTTGCTAGGCAATGCACTGTCAACTTCCATGATGCGCTACTGATCGCAGCACGTCATAGACCTTTTTTAACAAGCACGCTTAGCGTTGGTCATGTACCGCTAGTGACTGAAGCTGTCTTTCCCTTCACAACATTCAAAATCTGGGATGACCCATCATGCTCAAAGAGTGGAAGGTAGAAAACCAGACAAGTGCAAACGGTGGCGCTGATTCCGACTTGATGTTACTTTTCATTCATGCTATTTCAACACCCGCTGAGTCGGCGGCCCCTGCGCGCTCAGTGTGTGTACCACATTATTGAAAGGAGGTGGGCCTAGCTAGTTCTAGGCCTAAAATGTGATTAATTGTAAATGCAAGCTCACATTTACTTCAGATATCAAACTGTTTCCATCAGGCTGGATGGATGGATGGATGGAGTCACACTCATTCCAGCAGCGATGGCTCTCGTGATCTTTGGAAAATGCAGAGAATAATGTGCTCCACAACAAGCCTTGACAATTCCCCCTTCATTACCTCGTGCCTGTCCTAGCTAACTGTCTCCTTGTGACCCCACAAAAGAATCCCATCCCGTCGCAGCGGTAACATCGGACCACAGGGACCCGGGGACAAGGTTCCTGACATCCTGAGGTCATGATGTAAACGAGGTGTCAAGCTGGTAGCAGCAAACCTTTGCATGTTGTTGAGGTTTCAGTTAAGTGTTGATTTTCCAGATATGTGTTATTTGCAATTGGCAAGTCTTGATGGGAGAGTTGTTTGTCGACTCAGCCTCAAAGCTGATATGCCTTCAGAGACGGGTGTGGCGTTGTATAAACACAGGCCTGTTACACAGTCAGTCGTAAATTAACGCAAACAATTATGCTGGAAAACTGGAGACAGTAAAACAAAACCTGAGAATAATCCGGTTGGAACTAAATGTACTTGGTCATGGTTATACTGTACTCATATTTAAAAGCATAACCACACAAAACAAACACCTACAGAAGCTTCCAACAGAGAGTCCAAATTGACCTCTCGGTGCCGCCCACCCTGTTCCCGGAGGGTGTGCTGCAGAAACGCCGCCACACCAGTGGAAGAGGAGTATTCCCAGGTGAATGAGATTACAACAGAAAATGCAAATAGAGAAGGCAGGCATTATACAAACACAGGAAAGTAACAATACTCCACTCCAATATTTGGGCCTGTACCCCCCCCACCTCTCTCCTCTCCTTTTCAGGATTATTTCCATTCTTCATGGCTTCCTCTTCTAGGCTTTTCATCCCCTTTCATCTTTTTAATTTCCTTTTGTCTCTCCCTCTCCGTCTGACCCCTGCTCTTCCCTCTGTTTTCTTTGCTCCTTTTTTTGTCTGCCAGGAAACAACGACCTTTAACCTTCCCCTTCACTCCTCTGATGGTTTATTCTTTTTTTTTTTACAGTTACTTTTTCCCGCCAGCCCTAAACTCCTGTCACCAATCCTCTCACGTGTCACTGCCACACACACACACACACACACACACACACACACACACACACACACACACATACACATGCACACACTACTAAATTCCAAACCACACCCAGCTCCAGCTCTCGAGCCCTCCCACGTGCGTTTCTAACTTTTTTTTTCTTTTTTTTTTTGGGACAACCAGTAAGAGCCCCAGCTACCGCTCTGTCACGTCTGGATCCCGTTTTCTTGCAATACCATGTTTTAAATTCACTACCCCCCCCTTTTCACATCCACTCAGAGTCACATCTGGAGCTCCAGCTTCCTTTACTTCTCGGTCCAAGCTCGGTGAGTAAATGCAGTATTTTTAGTTTGCACATAGTTTTTCATGCCGCCCAGAACTTTCTGGATGGGATTCACGTCCCATTCAAACCCAGTGTGGTTGTGACATGTCCCTTTTTATTAATATACCAATGGCACTATTATATTGCCTTTGCCTTACTGTCCTTAGCAGCTTAAAACACTGCTAAAATAATTGGTGCTCCTTCTGGATATTTATGGAGCAGGGTACCTCCATAAGAGTCAGGATATGTTTGTTTTGTTTGGTAATTTGTGGAGGTCTTGAGGAGCCCTTGCTGTCGTGTTTTCTGTGGGCATTTCATTTATTTGCTCACAGAGATCATCAGCTTCCAAGCTTCAGACGCTGGGAATGAAAGGGGCGCTGTCAGATGCCAGTGTGTGTGTTTAAAAGTGCCCTGAATTAGTGTTTTAGTGCCTTGGGAGGGAAGAAATAAATGTTCTGTTTTTTTTCTTCTTCAATGGACACAGGAAATGTGTGCGTGTCTAAAGTGAATCTGCTGTATTACTCATCAGCCTGTTCACTGAACTTAATGTTCTTTGTATCTGCAAACCTGCCCATGTGGCAACACTGCATTCAAATGATGGACCTTTGTAGTTTGCATTGACCTTTTATTATACATGCCTTGAAATAACTTAATTTCATTGCTGCAGTTGCTTTTTTTTTCTTCGACGTTTGCTGGTATTTGTGTAGTAGTTATGCCACAGGATTATATCCGTGTCAGTGTATTGAGACTTCAGATATTCACAGGCTTCTGCACTGTAATGCTGAATACCGTTGCCCCTGCTTTGCATCGCTGATTGAGTTGCATTTTCCTTTTGTTGAGGCAGTTGATTGTTGTTTCTTCCTTCATGGGTGTTGGGTGGGCGCCCTCTTGTGGTTGCAAACAACAAACATCTTTGTCGGCTTTTCCGAGGTTAGAGGAGATTTCTTCAGACTGGGCTGCATCCTCATCAGACAATGTCTGCATGGGGTCTGATGGAGAATGCAGGGTGAGGAAAGCCCTGCCGTTTTGGCAATGGCGTCAAATAAATGCACAACAATCAAATGGAAACTAATTTGTATCCCGCTGTTGACGTAGAGTTGTGAACAGTTGCACACAACGCCTGGAAAATGGCAGAGATAGATGGAAAGAGAAAAGAAGGGACATTATGAAGCTTTAATTTGGAGCCCTTCAACTTGCTCTAGGAAACTGGTGCTGAACATGAACGTGTATTCCACTCCAACACTGATCTCATACGCGTTGTTGTTGTGATGCTGGTGGTCTAGATCTACAGGTGAAACCTTATGAAAACTGGAAGTGAAAACCCCCAAATCCTTTTTTGTATATTACATTAAAATATAATGTGTGTAGGCAACTGCAAAGGGAGCTGCATGTATGGATGGCCAAATGAACAGCTAAATGAATGCAGTTTAAAGGCTCAGTCTTATGGCCTGTGACTGAAGTTTGATCCACAGGAAAATCTCCTCAGGTAGAAGTAATTTCTCTATCGAAGGTAGCATAGTTCCCTAAGTATTTGCACCGTCCTGCACCTTTTGTGCTTTGCTTGTTTGCTCTCACTGTTTCAGATGTGGTGTCACACAAAGCTTTAAGGTTGCAAAGGCAGAGTGCCAGCGTTCGTTTGAAAGAATCTTCAGTCACACCGAACGCAGCACGAGGAGAGAGGTGTATGATATTTGATAGGGGGAGGATTAGTGGGGGAGAGAGGGGGCCGGTGTCAGTGTGAGGTTTTAAAAGGAGCTGACAAATGAAAACTATAAGGGAACCAAGTGAGAAGTGACAGAGAGCAGGATCGAAAAAAAGGAAGAGAATGAGGGGTCTATCAGGTGTTCCTCAACGTCTTTACTCAGTGTCATTACTCAGCGCTGTCACTTTAGGCATGCGCGTGAAGTCCTATCCACACACACACACACACACACACAAACTAAAAACCATGTTAAGTGTCTAACATGAAAGAATTCCTGTGTCAGAGGGAAGCCTTTAAACCCAGCAGGAAAGACGTGCATGTGGGCTTCTGTGTGTGCATTTCCAGGTTCCTGAAGGAGGCAACGTATTACACACACACATACACGCACGCACACACACGCTGTACTCCTTTGTAACAATGTAGGCTTCATTGTGCAGAACAATGTATGTGGTGTGGATTCTCGGTTCAACATAGCTAAAATCATTTACTTTAAGATCTAGGAAATGTATTTATATTCCACACGTTAACTTCCACCAAAGGGCACTCCACCTTTTGTAGACATTGTCAGAGTCCATATTCTCTTTTTTTTAGAGCCTCAATAGTGAGAAATAAAGTGGCAGTGTTGTATTAGGAAATTAATTTCAATCCAGTGGATTCAGGAACTGGATTGTTAAAGATACCATATGGTATTTCATCACCCACCCTTATAGGATGTGATTTCAGGATGACAATAATAATATTTGGTTTTCACCATCCAAACGTTACATGCCAATTGTTAGCATGTCAATTGTGAGCATATGTGCACAATACTGTCAGCATTAAGCGTGTAGCACAGTTTAGCCTTAGTACAGGAAAAGCTGTTGTTTGAGATGTTTGACAAAGTAGAGCTGAAGCTGACAAGACAAAAAGCGATGTTCTAAAATGCCACTGTATTGAAGATAAATCCTTGGTAACAACAGCTGGAACCTCTAAAAGACAGCCTGAGCCTCCTGCCCGCGGGAGGTGGTCTGACCTCACAGGCGCCAAAACTGTGGAGCATTATACACCTGGTTCTGCTTTCAAACGTCTGTCATAAAAGGGACTGCATTTCTTGTCGGAATTTGAAGGGAGGCAAATTAAATGGGACAGCCATGTTTGTACAATATCTAGTAGATATGTGGACTGTGGTGGATCCAGCCCTGGAACTCAGCCAACTTGGATTAGTCTCTGGTGACGGCCTCGGGTCAAACTGTCAGGTTTTCTGCCTTGTTAGCGGTAAAGCTGTGCAAATAACAGCGTTGTCTCAGACGTCTTACATCCAAGGCTCCTAGCGTGTTTGTTTTGAGTGTATCGGCAACCAGTTCTTGTCTGTAGAAGCCGGCCTTGGAACGCTATGTGTGTAACATAATGTTGGAATGTGGCTGTCACACTGTCTGGTTTTATTTATAATTCTGTACCTGCTCCGCGGCCACTTAGATGGCTGCTCATATATCCTCAAACCAAACTGTGTTTGAGGAGCTTACATTTGTGCCTGTGTGCGTGCTCTTCCTGAAACTTTGTTTGGTCACTGGCTGCACTCGAGGGAAGATGTGCCTTAAAATGAGCCTTAGCTTGGCTATTGTTGATGTGCGCACACACACGCACACACACACACACACACACACACACACACACACACACACACACACAAACACACACACACACAGACTAGGCTGTTCCCTTTGCAAGAAATTAATGCCCTTTAGATACTATAAGATGATGGCTTGGGGAAACAAAACGCAAAAATGAGCATGAGGGTTTGTTCTTGACCTTGGAGATGATTCAGTCATTAACTCAAGGAGCACTTGCTAGCCTTTTTCCAGAGATTTCACCCGCACGTCCTGGTTTTAATCAGCAAATGTTGTTTGCTCAGTTTTCACGACGATGGCTCAGTGTCAACACATGACACTCCTAAGAATTACTGCGAAAAATAATTTATAATGAAAAGGAACAGATTGGACATCTTTATGAGTCGTTACTGCAAATTGTAGCTTTTTCTTGTTGTCGTCGTTGTTCCCTATAACAGTTTTGTTATTAACGCCGATTTGATCACAGTTGCAAAACAGAGTGCGTGAACTCAACCTAAAAAAAGAATGATGTACTCATTACTCAAAAGTGGTTTTGTTGGATTAGACATTTTGTTTTCACAACAAATATCAGGCAAACATGAAGCACTCAACACCAACTGTCCCCTGGTAGTGAATCCCAACGTATTCCCGGAGGAGGAAATGTTGAATATTGAGCCTCAAATGTACGACCTCATAAGGGGCCAGAGGGCTCCACTGGAAGCCTTCTTGCCTTTCCTCCCTCTTCCTCAATCAGTTTTTCCATGGCCAAAGACAGAAAGAGAGAGAGATACAGGGAAAGAGAGAGTGGGACAGTGAGAGAGACGGGGGAGTGCGATTCAGAGGCCCAGTTAAGTCTGTGGCTTTGTGTTTTATGAAAAGAGTAGAAAAAAAAAGAAGGACATTAAAAGTCAGCATTTTCCACCAGGCAAGGGAATCAGTCGGCACGCAGACACACACACACACACACACACTTGCACTCTTGTGCTGAGTCCCCCAGCCTCCTATTATAAGGCTGAGTGGAGAGGAGGAATGGCAGCGTTTGCGCCTGTTTGTCAGGGTGTGTGTCCGGCGAGGTGGCTGGAGTCTGACAGAATCTATCAGCCTACCTATGCGATTACACAAAAACTATGGTATTGTAATCTTTCTGTTTTTTGTTATATTCACTTAGCCATGGTAGCCAGAGTTTCTGAAAGCACAAACAAAACATAGGACAATGGGCTTGCAGTAAAGTGGCATTGCATGTGGTACAACGCTGCTGGCGTGGATACAAAAGTAAAAATAAAAACACTGCTTCAGTTTTGGTGTCTTTCCTTTATCCTAGCAGAGCAGAAGCTCTCCGTGGCCATTTGTATGTGTCGAGTAGGTTTCATGAACCTAAGGCCCCTGAAACCAGGTATAAACTTTCTTATAGCTGTAAAAAAACATTTGCCTCGCAGTAAAAAAAGAATAGTTTGCAGCTTCTTCATGTTTATCAATGACCTGAGTGATGAATGATGAATGTAGGATCAACAATAAGGTGGATGATGGGGTCTGTTAGTCACCGCTGATTGACACACCACACCTGAGTGTGTGCATATGTATATTATGATAAGGCATGAAGATCAGTCAAATATTAGTGTTAGGCATGCCAGACTAGCGGTGCTAATTTATACATGAATGCATGCTCTGTGTGTGTGTGTGTGTTGCCTGGAGTCAGAGGTGAGTATTAGACCTTTCAGGCATCACCATCAGCACCACCGAGTGAAAGCTCTGCAAGGCAACGCCCAAGGATCCCCCGGGGAATACAGGGCTCCACGAATAGGTTAAGGTTTGTGTGTGTGCGTTTGTTGAAAGGGTGTGTCTGTTGAGTGAGAGGGAGAGAGGTGAGTGTATTGCCATTATGAACACGTCTTCAGTAGTAATGGAGGAGTGTTTTGGTTTATTATCCTTGAAAGCATTATGATTATATCATTTGCTCAATGAAATAAATGGACAAAGGGCACATTTACGGTGTCTTTACTTTCATTTTTTGTCACCTGAAAGTGAGCGATGATGAGTAATGGCAGTAATAAAACCTTTTGGATAATTACCCTTCTTTATGATCATTACGGCTGGGACAATCAAAGTAAATACATCGTTTTATAAAACCAACGCACAGAAAGGGCGCATGTATGCATACATTTCATTTACACAGGCCGTACATACTGTGTCTGCTCTGTCAGTCGTCACCAGGCTTTTATGTCTGCAGTCTCCATAGTTTGAATGAACTTTAATCATCCAATCTGTGTGTGTGAGTCTCTCATTTTTGCGAGTTTTTCCTGGCTGGCTAGATATTTGCGGTTTCGTGTAAATTCTATGTATGGGTGTGTACATGAGACTCAGTGTGTGTGTGTGTGTATTTACTCTCATGTTTTTGTTTTCTCTCTTCCCTCCATTCCTATCCAGTGGGGTTCCCTTCTTTTTCCTCCCTCGCTTGTCCTCCCTTTTCGTCTTCTCTGCACTGAGACGAGAAGGCAGCTGCAGAAGGAATCAGATCCAGCTGTGTGTGTGTGTGTACATGTCTGGGAGATTATTTGCTGCTCCAAAGAATGTTCCTGCAGGTCAGATTAGACTCACATAATAAGGACATGCTTTGTAATGAATGCGGTGAATTCATTCAGCTTAATTTTCTTCCCCATCATTGTTCTGCAAGGTCAAACCTGATTGGCCACCCTAGAGGCGCACAGCTATTATAAAATACTATAAATGACCAATTTTCTGGGCGTTTATAGTGCTCTGAAGCTACAGTACAAAAGCCAGACCTCCTCAATGCTGTTGTCAGCCCTAAAAATAAGTTTGCGTCTCACGTTTCCACCCAGTGTGACCTGTCACTCACACAGCACTATAGTATGTTCGCACACATCCTTTCACAACACAATCTAGACGAGCGCTGTGTGATGTAAAATGTGCAGTGGCTGTATATGCTTTTTTATACGGCTCATACAATATCGTGTCTTTAATGATTATGGCCACTTAGATGCAGATTTCTCCGAAAACCCTACAATGTGTTTTAAGTGTCATGTTTAAAACTGCCATACAAAACACACAGCATCGTGAGGTCTTCATAGGCTGTTTATGTTAAAGGAATATTTTTGCCACATCAAATGCAGGCTTACTGGTGACCAGTTTCAGCACTGCTTGTGCGATATTTTGTAGTTTTTTCTTCACAGGGTGAAGACGCAAGTTAAAGTGTTAAAGTGCCAGGTTATTGTCTTCCTCGGTTTCATGCTCAGATCTCATGACCCATGAGGCAAGATAAACTGTTGCTGTTTACATTCCTGTCTAAACCCCATGCCTCATGAAGTGCAGCTTACTTTTGATGTTTCCCCACCTCCGTTTTACTATTTACCCCCTTGTTCCCCCTTCCCCCAACTCAGACAGGGAGGGCCTGTCCTCTGGCACACCGCACAGCCACAGGCTCACACACACACACACACACACACACCTATATACACACTGTGGCCTGCTTCCTGTTGGCAAGGAAGGGCTGTTTGTACTGTGACTCCATTTTGGAGGAGAGGGCTAATTCCTCGGCTGTCTGTCTCTCTGTCTCTCTGTGTGTGTGTGTGTGTGTGTGTGTGTGTGTGTGTGTGCGTGCGCACATTTAGTTACTGAAATCAAACTTATGTGTATATGTCTGCACATATGTCATTTTACATGCATCACCACACGGTAGTTATGCTGACTTTGATGTGCACAGTGTACACACAGAGAGCAGACTGCAAGGATAGTGGTGTCGAGATAAAAAACAAGTTGTGAAACAGCCTTTAAAGTGATGCTGTAAGGGTTTTGTCCAAAAGAAATGTATTCTCGATTTCAGAATCTTGTCTTGTGTGATTATTTGGAGCAGTGTGATGCCGACAAAGCATTTTACATGCTGAGCAAAACCCATTTCTGGATAAACAAAAGAAATGGGTTTCTGGATGCACTGGATAATTTTTATAGGATTTTACCCCTCAAGATTATTCCTAGTACTGTACGTGAACAAAAACAAAGGAAAGCAACACAAAAACTAAAAGAAATACTGGATATCCCTACAAAAAGAGTAACTCCACCACAGTCAATTTAGGCCTTGATTCTCAAAAAACATCAGAAACAGAAAAGTGGACAAACAAAAGCAAGACCTCTGTAGACGATCATATCTTAAATGATATCTTAAGCGGAGGGTCACACACAAACCTGTTATGACTGTCAACAGTGTTGCCAGAAGCCATATGCGTCTGGACATTCCGTTTGTGTTATAATGCTACAAATGCCAAGAAAACAAAGGAACAGAGTAAGCTGGCATTTGACCATGGTTCATTCACAGTATGTAAACCTCATTAAAATTAATCCATGAGAATGCTCAAGAAAGCTTAATGAAATGTGAATGTCATGTTTCTCCTGCGGCTGGGTTGGGTAGGGGTGACCTTTGACCTCTTACGCATCATTTTTAGCATCTGATGCACTGGCATTCTTTGCACCACTGGATGAAATTGTGTGCTAATGCTGCTATGCTAATATAGCATGTTATATTCTGGTCTGCCCGGCCTGAACAGAGCACAGAGGGCCACCCCGCTTGAAGACGCAATCAGCCGAATCTTCACTTCTATCAACAAGTCATAGTCAGGATTAAGGCCTTCAATCACTGCAGAGTAAACACCGCACTCCCATATACATATAACCTTGCATATACTCACAAACACATGCTCAAACATGCACATGGTTTGGCATACATATAGACACAACATGCACATGTTGTTTCGCGTCTCACTAGCATTTTCTGCAATTTGAGGGAAGACTTTGAGACTGCACATGTTTCTCTGGCTGTTTCATTAACCTTCCACTTCTCGCAGTTGTTTGGAAATGTTGTGTTTCGGTAATTGGTTGCAGATGCAATAGTTGCTGTAGGTGCCTTTACGCTGTTTCCTCATCCTGTTAAATTTCACACAAATCAAAACTTAAAATAAGTTCACAAAAAAGCGCAGATTGAGTGATTATTTTTTCCCTTTAGCATTGTTTGCTTGAAAGTGATTGCAGATATTGGTAAATTAAAGATAACTGGTAAATAGGAATATGCTTTCTGCAGTTTCTCATGAGTTGCGGTTATATGTACACATTTTTTAAAACACTTGTGGCTGCCAAGTATGTAGGACCGATGCAATAGTTTTATCTGTGTGTTTGATGTATGCTGATGACACACAAGGGATTAATCTTTCATGTATTTGTGTGTGTTATTAAAGTATTACATATATGTTGCTCCCAACAGATTCCTTTCATGTGAAGGACCTTGATCCACCCCTGCAGACCAGCCCGTGTGACAACCAACATTAACGCACGGAAGCAAACATCCAGCAGGACTTTCATCCACCACAAGCTGAAACGTACATTCTGCACATTCACATTCAGCCAGTTGGAGACCCAGACGGCTCCTGAAGCAGCCTGTGAGACATTTACCCGGCCTGGCCAGCGGGCAACAACCAGCAGACAAGTGAAGCAGACAGAAGGGCAGCCATGTTGATCATCTTAGCCTGCATCATCCTCTTCCATCTGGCAGCAACCATCCTCCTCTTTGTCGCAACCATTCACAATGTGAGTATAAACCAAGAGTGATCATGCATTTGATACAGACAGAGCAGGGCAGAACAATACAGGAAATTTTCATCATTTTAACCATCTCTGTGTCCCTCCCTGATGTAGGCGTGGTGGGTGGTGTCGCAAACCGGACGCGATGAGATCTACACTGACCTGTGGTACTCCTGCAACGCCACCTGCTATCCTGTGGAAAACAGCCATACTGCTGATGCAGGTAAGAAAGTGTGGAACTACATGTATGTAGCCCATGTGTGTGTGTGTGTGTGTGTGCTGTAAGTTTGTGTTTTTTGTATGTAACGCCTCCTTTCTTCTCTCTCCTCAGCCTATCTGCAGGCCGTCCAGGCCACTATGATCCTGGCTACCATTTTATGTTGCGTCAGCTTCTTTGTCTTCATCCTTCAGCTCTTCAGGCTCCAACAAGGAGAGAGATTCATTTTCACCGCTATAATCCAGCTATTGGCCTGTGAGTGACACACACGCACATTTAGCTCTTCAATGCCGCTTTTGTGACTGTTGTTTTCACTTACTAGCCATTACCGACTCACCTGTGTGTGCACATCAGCCAGGGTGATTATAAATGGAGGATAATTCAGTGCAGTGTCCCAGTTATGGCAAGACTTATGTTACCAATGCAAGCTTAACGCCTCTGAATGTAACATTTTAGGATTTGATCTTAACTTAAGATTCAGTTTGAGAGCATACACATGTGGCTTGGCATGAGTCTTCACAACTGACAATTCAAGATCAGCAAAGACTTGAAATCAAATGTATTGGTCACTTTATTGGCGTCATCAACCAGGACAAGTGCATCCTGACAGCTCAGTTGGCTATGGGGACAGCTCTCAATAATAATAATAATATTATTATATATAATATATAATTATATAGCAGCTTTCATACAGGGGGTGTAGCTCAAAGTGCTTTACGAGAGAGAAGAAAGAAAGGAGAGAAAAGAAAAAAGAATAAAATAGAATAAGTCAGGGTTAGCCCACTTTAGCATATGAAAATGTGAAATCCTAAAATGTCTGTTTAGGGCTTGTAAACAGTGCAAAGCAGTGTCACATAAAAACTTAAAGAAATTGGGGGAAAGTTTGGGAAATGCACTTTTTTGGTTTCTGGCAGAGAGATGGATGAGAAGATTGATATCACTCCTCATATCTTTGAGTGAAATATTAAGCTGGAGCCAGCAGCTTGTTAGCTTAGCTTAGCACAAAAAAACTGAAAACTGGGAAACAGCTAGCTGTCCAAGGGTAACAAAATCTACATGCCAGCACCTCTAAAGCTCACTAATTAACATGTATCTTGTAAGTTTAATGGATACAGAAACCCAATGTGTAAAAGTGTCAATCCATCCTCTTACAGGAGGTGATTTCTTGGCAGTAACTTCCTGGAGTCTCTGGTTGCCTGCCAACTGAGATATATATGTTCCCAGCCTTATATTTAATGGCAAGATATGAGAGTGGTGTCAATCTTCTCATCTAACTTTCCGACCAGCAAACATATAACTGTGTTTCTCAAAATGTAAAACGGTTCCTTTAAGCGGCACCAACTGGCTGAATACGCTATTACTATTACTAAACTGAATACTACTCTACTGTCGAGTGTAATTTCAGTCCTCCTCTCTCCTCCTCCCAGCTCTATGTGTGATGATTGCAGCGTCCATCTACACTGCTCAGAAAAAGAGCTTTCACGTGGCCAGTCTTCAGGTGGGCTCCTACGGCTCCTCCTTTGTCCTGGCTTGGATCAGCTTCCCCATGACCCTCATCAGCGGCCTCATGTACCTGGTGCTCAGGAAACGCAAATAGATGCGATGGGCCTGACGCACAGGCACGCAGATTTTCAAATGTATAAATAGGAACACGTGGACACAAATGCATAAACACTTTTCCTCAACAAACATGCACGCTCACATTCTCTTTCTAACCCCTTTTATAGTGTAATAACACTGGAGGCAAGGAAACACACCACACATCCACAGTACTTAGATTCAGAACCAGACAATTCACCAATAAAGCATCCAGCAACACATTTTTTTGTCCATCTTACACACTCAAAAGCCCAAAGAGTCACACACTCTTCTCCTTCCTGATGGTACATCGTTCTCACTGAATGTGGCAAAGATGCGCAAGGACCCCCCCCCCCACAAGAAGACTCCCAGCATGTTCGGTTGACGGGTCATACTATACACTTTGTTGCCCCAGAAACACTAACAGTTGACTGGATAGACCCACTGTGAGTTGAACCACTAAAATAAGATTCTGGAAACATTTAAGGCAAGAAATACCCCATGATTCGCATTTGATCTGCAGTGCCTACTTTGATAAGTGTAATCTGACTTTTGCCAGCTGGATAGATTAATTTACATGAAGTTCAGGTCAAATCTACTTGATGCGAATGCAGATCAGCAAACGCACCACATGCGCACCTTGCTGCATTCATCACTCACTGCTCTGAATAAAAAAATCCCGCTGAGGCTCCTTGCTGCATTTAGTGGGAACAACCCTCAGTATCCTTTTCCCACTTGCCCCCCCTAGCCATTACACACGACAGGAGGAGTGTTCCAACATACTGATTTGTCTCCTCCACTTGACTCATTGTCTCCTGCTTCCTACCACCTCCATTCATAGGAACCTGTCTGAAACATCTGATCACAAAGGATGAAAGTTGAAGACAAGTAAGGAGATTTGTCTTACTGGGACACGGCCACCCCTGGACTTTCCAAAGGGTCCATACTTTTGTTTAGTGTGTGAATCTATTAGTCAACGGAATTTGTTTTGTACATATTTGCTGTGTATGTATAGTTAGGGTAACTGCCAAAAACTTATTTCTAGAATCAGAATCAGAAACAGGTTTATTGCCAGTACGTTCTCACATACAGCAATTTGCTTTGGTGTGTTGGAGCAATAAAAATATGAATATAAAAATAAGTAAAATAAGATTAAATTAAGTAAAATAAGATAACAATTTGAAACAAAAAA
>JAVQJF010088200.1:0-17493 GCA_036023855.1 Gadopsis marmoratus
CCCCCCCCCCCCCCCCCCCCCCACTCGGGAGGCAGAAAACTGTGCTGCCAGTATTACATAAGCCGGCAGCCCAGTCCCACTGCACACATTAATGTGGTTAGGCACTCGGAAGTGATGTCCATTAGTCACAAGTGACAAGGCAGGTGAAGACGCGGCATCTAGCAGTGATTTTTAAAAGCCATTGTTGTTTATAATGGAAAGCATTACGAACAGATGAGTCAAAAACAACAACAACAACAACAACCCAAAACAACACACACATTATGAGCGGATGAGTCGCCTACTGTTGCCGCCTGATAATACCCAAGGGGGAAGGGTGAAAACACATGTTCATGCACACAGGGACACACACAGAGTGCATAATAATGACATATGGAGTGATTTGCGAACGCCTGAAAATATATGAGCTCTCAGGATGGGAAGGTGGGGATGTGTGTGTGTGTACATAAAATCTGTGTCAATCAAAATGATCATCACAAATACATCAAAGGCTAAAGTAAAGATGCAGTGGAGCAGCTGCTGCGACTGACAGCCTATACATAATCAATGCATCTGCATTTCCACATTTAACACAACACCATACTGTACATTCTCAAGATGCAACCAGCACATCTCATCCCATTTATGATCCATTAAAGTGATACCCAATGATTCTGGTTCTTAAAAATATTACTCATGTGTCGCTGTTTCTGTACTTACAACGCCACAGGAGATGTACATTGTTATTGTACTTACATTATAACATTACTCTCTCTGCACACCGCTCTGTTATCTGCAACAATCTGAATCCCTCTGTTGCTTTTTCTGCACTAACAGCATTGATATCCAATATTAATGTCACTCTTTTCATGTAAATATTCAACACTAAGACAAAATAAAATTTTCTGCAATTATCTGTGTGATAACTTAGTAAAAATGGATGCCAGGAATGCTCATATATAGGATTTTGGGGACAATTAGACTGAGAGTTGAGAGGATGGCAATGTCAGGGAGTCACTGAAAGTGGAAAAGTAATTTTGAAAATGAAAATATACTTAGAATTTTGGGAAGTACACTTTTTCGCCTTGTTGCTGAAGGGTAAATGAGAAGATTGATACCACATAATAATATCTGTTCATTACCGGTATATATAAAGCTACATCCAGAAGTTGGTTAGCTTAGCATAAAGAGTAGAGACAAAGGGAAACTGCTAGCCTGGCTCTGTCAAAAAACTACCTACTGTAATCTCTTCAGTTCACTAAATACATTATATCTTGTTAGTTTAAATCATACAAAAATCAAAGTGTAGAAAAACAACATGTTGTGGTTTTTCAGGGGGGTTAGACTATTTCTTAAAGCTAAGCTAAACGTCTCCTGGCTGTAGCTTCATATTTAATAGACAGACATGAGGAGTATCTCTCTTTGAAAGCGAACAGGCCAATTTACTAAAATGTCAAACTATTAATTTAAGGAACATTTTTCCACCCAGCACTTTTTTTCACTGTTTCTGCATCAGTGTATAATTATTCAGCAATAGGCCAACTCCTTAACCCTAACCCAAGCCTCCACCCCAGCCCAGGCCCCTCAAAGCTCCCTGGGGATGATGGTGAAAGGCCGGATGGGGCAGGAAGCCTCCAGCTCCAGGGCTGTCAAGAAGCACTCGGGGGCCTGGCTGGAACCCCGAGACTGCAGGGCCTCGCCCAGGCCGCTCCAGGCCTCGTGGGAGGTGCTGTGGACCTGAACCGCATCACGCAGGACCTTCTCCCCAAGGTGGACACGCCCAGTTTTCACCAGCAGACGGCCCTGGATGGACAAAAGAGAAGGCAAAAATAAGAAATGTAGTTCTGCATTCATCTATACTGGATGTATACTATTTTCAGGCTTATCAAGTCATGTTCAATTTCAGGCAAAAGAAATCTGATTTCTCCACTCACAGCCAAAACTGGCAAAATACTGTATGTATATCAGTGGTACATCCTGGTTGAGATGCTTTTTGTTGACATTTTGGGAATCAAAAGTAATTCCAGACAGTGGTTCATATGGAACAAAATGTTATTTAATTTTTCGTTTGTTAAGAGAAAATCTACTTGCTGAATTAACCCTATTTCTGAGGTAAGGTATGGGCTAAAAGCTGACCTATAGCATGATCTAATTTTCACATACAGAGTGGTGACATTGCATTTAATTTCAGTATCTCGTCCCTAATATTTTCTTTTCTTTTAACCTAAATATCTACCATTAAAACATTTTACATGGCATGATAAGATCAAGCAAGCAGATGGTGGCTTTTTACATAAAAATCCAAATCTTGGATTATAAAGCCTGCTGTCCTGCAAAAACAGCAACAACAACCAACTGTACTACACTTTGCTAGAGACATATTCAACTCGGATTGTACAACTGAAGGGCGAAAACCCACAAATCATGAGATTAAGAGCTGCCGAAAGACGATGCAGTATGTTGGACACACAGTGATGAAAGCTGATGCTGTGTTTAACCTGCTCAGGTCAGAGGAGAGTCTGCTGGTCAAAGGGACCATTGCTGATGCTTTGCCAAAACTCACCCTCGTTGTTTAGATTGGTAAACTGGGTTCCTGCACTCAGGCAAAGGGGAAAGGTTTGTGATTTTACTGCTCTCACTGTAATGTAAATACAGAAGTTGAATTGTGCTCGCTCGAATCAATCCGACTTTTGACAATTTGGGGGCGGAAAACTTCATGACTGGGGCCGAAGCACCACCACACCTGATATTAATAGTTTTAGTCTCACACGTGTGCAAGTAAAATTCAAGAAGCCTGTGTGTTATGTAGTCCCGCCCACTTGACCCGCTTCCATTCGAACGCGATTGTGTTACGACTTCCGCTTCAAGCGTAAACAGCCTTCAACTTTGAACAAAGCCAAGTGATTCCTGAACGTAAGTGTACCGTAGCCGGCTTTTCAGTGTTACCCATTTAGCTGCTAAGAACATAAATAAGACATTAGAGTTAGCGGAAGTTACATTTCTCGTCTATAATAGAAGCTAGCTACCTCCTCCCAACTCCAGCCACTGCACCAAGCTAACACGTAGCTACCGGAGCTGTCTGTCCAACGCAGAGAGACCAAACTAATATCAACCCTTCAAGCTCCTGGCAATATAGTGAACAAGCCGACACCCAAATAGTCTTAAGTAATGTCATTTTTGAATTTCAAATTGTAATCTCTTACCCTACTCATTTATGAAAAATGTAATCACATAACATGCATTAACTAATGTGGTGCTGCTCTGCACAGTATATCACATTATTATATCACAGCATACAGTGTGTGGTGCTATCAGCACAGTGCAGCATCCCTTTTATTACCCATTTCAAGTTTCAACTCTCCCAGGAAGTGTGGTGGGTATGCATGCAATCGCCACACTCACTGGTTTCATAATGTATGAACATATATATATACCCTATGTGTGTGTGGCAAAAAACACTGAGGAAGGAAGTATGTAACTGGCAGTTCATGTACACTGTGTGTTTGAGACTGGCCAACAGCACGATGTCAAAACTGTCTCACACACAGGCCAGAGTGTTACATGCACACTCAAGGTGACAACAGGCAGCCACTCTTGCACAATATCATCCCCTCCCTTACTTGGACTGTGTTACACACACACGCACGCATGCACACGCACACGCACACACACACACACACATACACACACACGCACACTGAGCTGGCCTGAGGTCAGACACACAAGTTCTGTTATGCAGTCTCTGCTCACAAGCTTCAGATTAATTGGGCTGAAAATCACATAGCTGTCTAGGAGATCTGATGCAACTTTCAATAAAAGCACACACTCACATGCACACACAGACACACTTTCTCTCTTCCTCTGTTCTCCTTTTCCTCACTGCTGCTGTGAGCAAAACACAGAGGAAGATCGAAACTCTTGGGTACGGAGAAAACCTGTCACAGCATGTACACACAGGGTTACAAGCTTGTGTGTGTGTGTGTCTACTTGAGTGTGTGTCTATATGAGTGTGTGCCTGCATGTAAAGTGTGTGTGTGGGTGTGTGCGCAAGCTGTAAGATGTATTCCTTGCCAATTGTTTGGCCACTAGTTTCCGCATCTTACTGTCTGCGCTCTTGTCTCTAGACTCACAGGGGTTACATTGTTCTAACGTTTCCAGCATAAACACAGTAGGCTACTGGGCTTACACTCATTACACACGCACACACACAAACACACACACCCATCTGTGCCACATGTCAGTTATGCTGGTAACCATGGAAAAGTTGATCCTTTTAGGCTAGCAGCTCAATCAAATCAACACTACTGCATATACTGTGGTCTGATATAAACACAGGAGAGTACACACGCCACAATACACACACAGTGGCCAAACTGTTTGTGGAACACTTAAAGGAAGAGTTCAACATTTAAGGAAATAAGCATTTGTTTTTTATTTTCTAGAGTGAGATGAGAAGAACCATTTCATTCTCACATCTGTGCATTGAGTACAGAGCTGCTTATGGGATGTGGTTAGCCTAGTTTAGCAGGAGTGCCAGAAAGTCCAAAATGGAGGAAGATATTGTAGCTTATTGGCTGTGTTGCAGCATCCAGTTTATTTAACCTCCTCTGTCAAAGTATAAACCTCCACACAACAGATACATGTTAACTTACTGTTCCCTTAATAATATGAGCAAGCAGGTTAGCAGGCTAGCTAGCTTATTTCCCTTTTCAATGAAGCATCTGAATGAAATGATGTTCATTCCTGTGAACAAAAGGAATAAACAGCACAGTACATAGAAAAGCTCCGGGAGGTATTGTGCCTGACAAGTGTTAACTCTTTCCAGGTGGCTACCATGTTAGTGGTTAGCTCGCCAGTTATAGTAACGTTAGTTCACCATCTCGCCCTGCAAGTATTTACTACTTCACCAAGTTTCTAGAACCACCTATTTTGTGAAAACATGCAGATTAATTTCACTTTGCCACTTTCTGGTGTGACCAGGCCTTTACCGTGACAAGACTTTGCTAAACAGTTTGCGCGCAGTTAGTGTTGCTAGCTGTTTTTCACAAAGAAAATGTTCTAGCATTTAACTTCCCTTACAAGTACAAATTGACATTACTGTTTGTGTAACAGATAAATAAACTAGATACAACAAGTCAGCTTTAGAGGTTTTAGTAAGGCAAGCATTTGCATTTTGCGTTTCCCCCTGCCTCTTTATGCTAAGCTAGGCTAACAATGTCCTGATTTCAGCTTGGTACCTTGCCCGCAGATTTACATTAATCGTCTTATCTCACTCTTGGAAAGAAAGCAAGGGTGTATTTCCCAAACTGTTGAACTACTGGAGACAAAAATGTATCAGAGAAAGATAAACATAACAGAGGCAATATGAGAAAGATTTTCAATCGGTATGAGAACAGAAAATGAGTAAGAATGACTCAATTAGGAACAAAATGTCTGAGGGAGTAGGAGAGTGAGCAGATAGGAAAAGAGGTGAGTGAACAAATGTGTGTTCAAGAACATTTAGATTGCTACCGAGTGTTTCTGGCATTGCACACATAAACTGGTATCTATTGGTTTTGCTTTAATTACTCCCAGCCATCTGTCTCCAGTTTTACCTCAGCTGATCCCATCGAGCTTGGCAGTGCAGGTTTGTTTCTTGTCGTGCCATTACAGCACAAGTGAACCGAGCTGAGCCAAACTGAGCGAGTGGGCAGTGGTTTTTTCATCCATCTTTCAAGCCAAATCTAAGCAAACTTTTTTTTTGACGCAAAGAATACACAACATTTAATCAAGTGTATTTCCATCAGCTAGACTGAGGAGAATGAAAAAAGCTTCCTGAATGTCACAAACAAACACACCCAACAGGGATTTAATTATGGAATTGATTATCATTGAGGAAATTAGTTTTTGTTCTTTGGTGTCAGCTGATATATTCATATATCATACTGTGCAAAGACAAAAAGAGTACTTTGTAATATTCTAACGTACCAACTACAGCTAAGCAGCTGATCACCACAGAGATTTATTCAATGGAATAATATTTATTGGATAACTTTTTTATTACCAAAAACCTTTTCTGCCTCAAGCTGGCATTAAAACTTTTCATTATGTCATAGTTTTCATATAAATACTAAGATGCAAATACAGCTAATGTACAGATCCACACACTGATATAAAGTTACAGTTTAGGCTTTGGACAAATATGTGATTGGATGTGGATCCAATCTGAACTAACCAAGTACTGACCAGACTGTTGCTGAGCTAGATACTTGCATACACGACACAAACACAAAATCAATCAGTGACAAAATGTCCATATGGATTAGTTGCCAGTAAAAAACGGCACAGAAATGAACGTCTTCTAGACTGTGTGGAGACAGCTGAACTCTAAATTTAGACTCGCAATCTGCTGTTGTCATCCTTGCTGCATACAGAGCTGAGGAGTTGTAACAAGAGCTGAACAGACCAACCAGAAAATAAGTTATGAATAGTTAAGATCAGGTACAAGGTTAGAAATAGGGATGTAGTTATGCAGTGCAACCATTGCATGGTCCATAATAATGCAATGTGGCAGCCAGAGAGCATGTTATGTCACCCAATAACTGTCTTTGAACCCCTGTAGACTAACATCTACTACACACATACACACACAGACAGTGTAGCCCAGTGGCCTGATGCCCTGCCATTGAACCGGGAAGAAAGCATTCACCTGAACCTTAAATCCCATCATTGGTTAAATCAGTTCAGGCATTTAGGGAGAGGCGAGATCATCCAAGCCTGCTGTATTTACCTCGATCACACTCTCATATGTGCCTGATTAGCTTAGCTTAGCATAAAGACTGGAAACATGGAAACTGCTGCAACAAATACAATGTCTTCATTAGGGAATTTAGAGGTGAGTTGGACAGAGCCAGGCTGGCTGTTTCCCCCTGTTTCCTGTCTTTATGCTAAGCTACGCTAATGTCTACTATCTGTAGCTTTATATTCAGCATACAGACTTGAAAGTGTTATCAATCTTCTCAATTAGCTTTCCACAAGAAAGGGAATAAGGAAATTCTCCCAAATGTCAAACTATTTCTTAAAGTGACTATAAGATTCGAAAAATCATCTTATTCCATCTGTCTGACAGTATCATATATATTCAGTTTTAGCTTGTTTCAGCTCTTCATTGGAGCTTTGTGATGTTTATACTGAAATATTCAAACCCCTGACTTTATGTTTTTTTTGTGGCTCCATAATTCCATCAAAAAGAAATATTATGGATGTTTTCTGCATTTACATACATTCCCCAAAAATGAAGCCCTGAAATATATATTTAAAGCTTGGAAACTTTAAGGATTCAAAATGAATTCATCTGGGTCACAATGGTTGACTGCACAGCGTGAGTCTGCAGTGTGATTTGTTATTGTCAGCATTACATGATATGGACTGTCACAGTGCTGACCTTTACATGTTAAACATCTCCACCACGGTATGAACCTGGCATGATTACATGTTTGAATGGCAAATAGCACATGTGTATGTACATATACCTATTTAGTGCATGTAAACATGTGCCATAGCATATACAGTATAGTGCGCCTGCACTGCAATCTGCTTTCTCATCTGTTTACAGAAATCTATAACAGTATAAATGTCAACCGGCACACACGCTAACTTGCATATACACACTCACATGGAAAAGTAGGGGAACAGGAAGGGGAACAGAAGAAGGAGAAGGAAGAACGATGGAAAGAAAGAGGTGATGCAAGCGCCACAGAGGAAAGGAAAAGGAAAAAGCAAGGAAGGAAGAGAGTGTGAGCGAGCGAGAAAGAGCTAAACAGGGAACAATGAACAGAGAGAGCGAGAGAGAGGGAGATGGAGAGAAAAAAGAGAGGTGTCAAAGAAAAAGGAAAAAATAAGTGAGCCCAGATGAGCCATACATAGCAACGGAGGCACCAGCCAACTCCCAATCGTCTCTCTGTCTCCGATTTTTTTTCTTCCTCTCTCTCTCGCTCTCTCTCTCCATGGTTTTTCAGAGGGCTTGCTCAATAGAATACATTTCCCTGGTTGCTAGGCAATCCCATAAAGCGGCGAGAACGTGCAAAGTGTTATAAATAATGTATTTGCATTATCTAATCAGCTGACAACCACCCCCATCCGC
This sequence comes from Gadopsis marmoratus, assembly GCA_036023855.1. Lineage (NCBI taxonomy): Eukaryota > Metazoa > Chordata > Actinopteri > Centrarchiformes > Percichthyidae > Gadopsis > Gadopsis marmoratus. The sequence goes on from JAVQJF010088200.1 coordinate 8,102, forward strand.
ACAGAGAGAGGAAGAGAGAGAGATAGATAGACAGAAGGGAGGGAGAGAGAGAGAGAGAGAGAGAGAGAGAGAGAGAGAGAGAGAGAGAGAAGGGGGGCATTTGATAATTGGAACGCGATTAATTCAATGAGCACAAGTCCTCGTCCTTGAGAGAATGCATGCATATGTGAAGCAGTGTATGAATATGCTTCTGTTGGAGAGGAGGAAAAGTAAAGTGTGTGTGTGTGTGTGTGGCTGACTCAGAGCAGGCTCGGCTAGAGAACAGGAGGGATGAGATGTGGAGGATGTGTTGGGAGTGGGTCAGATTCATTTCATACCATCGCCGGAAGCAAGGCTGGGCTGTGTTTCAGTATCAGCTACCCATCAGAACACACACACACACACACACACACATGCGCCACTTGCCACGCATACACACACGTCAACCAAACACTTACCATAATGAGGTTAACAGCACAGACAGACAAATGTGTAAAAGCTGACATGGCTAAGAGCGTGATAGATGAACAAAATAGATGCTTTGGACTTTGCTTTGCTTTGGACAGCCTCTGGACTGTAACAGCCAAGGCATAAAACTAGATCTGTTTAATCTGTAGCACACACATACAGACACAGCATGCCACAGCCGTATACTGGTTTCCCTTACTACCACACCCTCATACATCCAAAAATACTCTGAAACCAGCAGCTGACCAGAGCTGTGAGTCACTGTCTGATCACTGCATCTCGCGAACTCTCGCTTACACACACACTCCATGTGGACACAGTTGATGCTGATATGTAGAGGTGGAGTGAATGAAGTGGTGTGCGGTGAATAAGGGAAGATGGTGGTGGTGTGTTATTATGAACCACACCGCAGGAGCTGCTGGGCTCCTGCATTGCTTCTGGTTATCCCTTACTCACGTTTCCCTTTCCTCATCTACTGTGGCTACTGTGGGGAAAATTACGACTTCACTCATCTCTGGTTGGCCTGGGTGACGCACTCTTAAACCTCAAAAAAGTCCTTTTGCTTTATTGGTTGCTCTGCTCTTATAGGAGTACATTTAAATTTCAATGTCAAAATGCTCTAAAATATACAAGAGATTTGGTTGTCACGGTCCAGACTGCCTACATTAAAATAATTAAGCTGGCAGGAGGTTAGCTTAGCTTAGCATAAAGACTGGAAGAAGTGGCAAAACAGCTAGCCTGGCCCTCTCCAAAGTAAAACAAAAAAATGAGTGACTTTTCCATTGGCTGCCAGGCAATGGTGCCAGTCTTTATGCTATGCTATGCTATGCTAAGCTAATCAACTCTCTTTTCTAGCTCAACGCAGACATGAGTGGTTTCAATCTTTTCATCTAACGCTTAACAAGTGAGCCAATGAACATATTTCCAAAATGTCAAACTATTCCTCTAGAAGGAAATTAGATTTTTAAGTGGAAAATCAGTAGACTTTAAAAAGAATATATACAGTGTTCAGTGGAGCAGACTCCACAGTGGGGCATTGGTGGCATTCCAGGGGCTCAGGATTAAATATACAGTCAATACTCGCTCATTTGAGTGTGTAATAATATATAAAAGTAGCACTTAGTGTATGCTGTTGTGGTGTCATGGACAGGCAGCTACACATACTGACTACATGTAATGTCTTTCCAAGGGCTTTTTAAAAAACAAAATCTGAAACAAATATGACATTGTAATCAAATGCTAAACTATTGCACTGTAAACTGTCCAAAAGAAAAAAACGCCAAAATAATAATCTGAATAAAATGTAATTATTTTAAGGCTTTAGAAACATGCTGTCTCATAATGTGTAGATTGAAAATATAAAGAATTTCATTGTGAAGCCAAGCAGTAAGAGTACATCTTCTTTTATCTGCAGCCCTAATAACTTCAAAAAAGCTGAAAAAGATCTTCAAGTAAAGTACAGTATGTACTGCAGAATAATAGCTCAAGTGTATATCAACCAAGAATATCATCAGAATTCCCCTTAAGGCAGAGCAGAATAAATGGGCCACTGGCACACAAAGTGTCCACAGCAGATACAGTATAAAAATAAAAGCCAGAGCCACGGAGTAGCAGCAACTGTAGGTTTTATTCTGGCAGGCTGATGCAAGCCAGAAATATGGGCAGAGCTCCAAATAAAATGTCCCACACACTGTCCCACTTAGACTCTGTCATAATGCAAGGATGCAACTATTCACCACACTTAAGATATAAGCCACAGCATATAGTATTCTATATAGCTACATTTTTGTATTTGGGTCTATTAGTGCCTACTACAACATATACCTTAACCCAAGTACATACATACTGTTTACCCAAACAAATACGCAAAGGCCCCGTTTACAGTTGGTTTTAGACCATGGAGGTAAAAAGAGAACTGGGCACAGCATTGCAGGCGGGGCCCCATTCATTCCTATGAAAGTTGCTCAGTGGCGCATGAAAATTAAAAAGTAAGACTCTTGAATATAAATTACCCGGCTCTTCAGACAGATCTTACGCATAGCATCTGCATTGTATGGCTCATAGAGCAAGCACTTCCTTTAGCCCCGCCTCCCAAATGCTTGGTCTCAGGCTCGCTCACATAAACGACAGTGACTCTATAAATCTGGATTTGGCTATTAGTGAATTTTACAACTTTTAGGACGTAAAGTGTTCGCAGTAGGTAGTTGATGTACCTCAAATGTATCTTGGAGCTTGGCAAACACTAATGCATCCTGATGCATCCCCCGACAAGGACGTAATAGGAAAATCTGTCATCTATGTAGGATGTGGTGGTTGTTTTGGTGTCAGCGCTCTAAAAAATTTAAAGGAGCACTGAAACCAGATGTCCAATCTCCATTTAGGCAGACGATTCAGTCCAAAGAAAACTAGACGACTCCTATCGGAACGGGCTGTCTGGTGTTTGTCTGGCGACCAACTGATGGAATAACTGCGTAAGGGCGCCGTTGACCTTTAAGCGGATGTGACGTAAGCAGTAACGAAATCTAAGCACAAGTGGTCATACGGACACTCATGAAAGACAAGTGTCTGGGATCACCAAAACACATTTTTAAAACCAAGTGTAAACAGGGTCACATAGTCCACATGTGCGCCAAATCCATGGAGGAAGTCACAAACACAATTATGCCGAAGCACATGCGCGCTCACACTCTCAGACTGAGGACACATCTGGCCTGTAAGAGACCCAGAGTAGGCCACATCCAGCTGGCTTTGGTTCAACTTTTCACCCCCTGGGATTGGTTCTCCCACAGGCCAAATATGGAAGAGACGTGCACCTCTGTCTACCCCAGTGGGACTGCACTTCTACACACACACACACACACACACACTAAAGTGCACAGTAGGAGCAAAGGCATTACCCTTATGTGGTCACAAGGTGGCCAGTACTTAAATCAAAGACATATCAAGCAGCACATCTATGGTCACTATGGAGAAATAGACATTGTGTGTAAAACGTGTGTGTGTGAGAGCGTGTGTCGGGTCTTGGATTTGAAGAACATCCCTCTCTTGTCTCTTCACCATGACAACAGAGAAGGTTCAAAGGTCAGAGCAGCTGTGGTTAATCCAGTGGATCATCTGGAAGACAGACTGGCAGACAGACTGAGCGAGCGAGTGGGTGGAAGTGGGTGAGAGAGGATCTTTATAGTGTGGAAATGAGAAATGAGAGAGAGACAGAGAGAGAGAGAGAGAGAGGATCTGCTCAGATGAAGGAAATGTGGGGGAGTGATCAGGAGAGAGAAAGTGAGTCTTTGAGCAGAATTTGTCATTTGTGGGTTAGGGACTCATGTTTGTTTGTTTCTATTTTCTGAAATGTAAAGTTTGCCCACAACAAATTAACACATCTCAGAATAACTAAGCTATAGTGTGATAATTAAAGACTGTAATGGCCACAGTCCTGACACTGACACAGTGCAGCACTGCACGCTGGGGAAAAAGGGTAATGATTATGAGCAGCTGCCATTGCTGCTGCCAACTTGTGAGCTAATATTGGCAGCTCGTAGAAAGCTAGCCTAAAGTTTTCAGCTGAATTACACACAAAAAAAACACTTTTATCAACTAACATTTAGGGGACTATACTTACTCTCATATACAGGATAGTTGAGTATGTGAGGCTGACATGGTGTCTCTAAAACGGTTTAATTCAAATCAGTGAATTAAACTCAAAACTACATGAAAATTTAAGGTTAGTTTTATATATATATATATATATATATATATATATATACTGTATATATTATATGTATGCCATAACTTTACCAGGATATTATACCTGTTTACTTAGCTGAAGGTTTGCATGGTTAGTGCACGTGTGCTTGTGTGTGTGTGCGCATGCCTTTGTGATTCTAATTTGTCTATGTGATCATGTGGTGTTCAGTCTGAAACCCATAATACTTTATTCCTGACTGTGTATGTATGTGTGTGTGTGAGGTCAGGCCATTTTATTAAATGGCTTTAAATAACACATTTCAGTAAAATGTGTCTGTGCATATGTGAGCTGGCTAAAAGCTCATAGTTTCCTGTGCGTGCTGTCACACAAGATCTATATATGGCAAGTTACAGCATCATAACAGGTTAAAATGTAGCATCTTGAAACACGAAAGTGTGTTTACGCATTCATTTTCAACATCTTACTGCATTCAAAACTTGAAGCAGCCAATTCTCCTTCGATTTACCAGAAGTAAAGTATGACCACTTCTTTTTTCTTTCATTGTATTTTTATGGCAATGTGTCCACATAACAGTGGGATGTCAAGAATTTCTCAGGATAGCAGGTTTTAACTTTTTGAGATGCAATAACTGCAAAGACAAAGATCTTGCTGTGTGTTTGCACCGTATGTGTGGTGTGGTTGTGGGCAGGTTACAGAGAACTGACTATAAATTTGTGTGCAATCCTGTGTGTGTCAGTGTTTGTGTGAGTCTGACTTCATTCTGAAGTTCTTGCACAACACACAGTGTAATATCATTTAGTGAACATTTAGTGAATGTAAAGCAATGAAAGGTGTGTGTGCAGTTGTATGCCGAGGTGCATACACTCATGTATTCACATGTTCCGCCTGCATCTTAAAGCAGTTCAAATGTGTTAGCGTATCCATGCATGTTGTGTGTGTGTCTGCATGTGCATGCTGGCCACTGAGCAGTATGTTACATTCATTCAAATTTTATTTAGCAGCCTCTAAAGCTTTCACCGTCTCTCACCATGTGCACAAGGATGCGCTCTCCTGTGGGATGGATGGCCAGGGCCTCGTCATATAGGCCTTTCGCTTCGTCCAGTTGGCCCCGGAGCTCGGCCAGGCGACCCCGCTGCAGCAGCACAGAGTGCGAGTTGGGGAAGAGCGCGCTGGCCTCGGCTATGCAGAACTGGGCCTCCTTTAGCCGACCGTCCGCCATGAACAACTCCCCTAAAGAAGGAGATGAAGAAAGAGGAGGGGAAAGAAGGTTGAGGTGAGAGGGAAGAGGGGATAGGTGGTAAAATAGAGGAAGGCAATAAAGGGGAGGCACAGGAGGGAGAAAGGAAGACAAGAGTGATGAAGGGAGGACGGAGCGAAGGGTACAAGGAGGGTAAGGTGTGAAGTCGGACAGACAGCAAGGAAGGAAAGGAAGGAAAAGAGGGTGAGAAAATGACCAATGAAGGACAGATGGAGAAGGATAAGCAGTGGAGGAGAGAAAGGAGAGACATTTCTTAATCCCACTAGTATGAGAGTGACAGAGATGACTTAACTGTGAGTTTAGCAGCTGCGTGTTAAAATGTAAACTTTGCAGCGCTCAAATACAAACTTAAAACACTATACTTGGATGGACCCACACACACACACAGTCAGCGTGAAGGAGCGAGTGGGAGCAATGCAGTGCCTGGGAAGTCATGAAAGTCTTGCCTAAATATGGCCATCGCACACTAAAGCCGCCTCCTTCCTTTTATTTGCCGCTGCTGGGAAGATGAGGACAAACCCCAGACACACACAAGCTTACACACTCACACACACAAAATCACGCCTACAAGCATTCCATTGTCCAGTAAGACTTGGACAGAGAGCTGACCAGAGGACCCGTCACTGATGCTGGCGCAGACCTATAACTGGACGGGATGACAACGCAGGGAACTGTCAATCATTCTCATGAGTGGACGCTGGGTCAACACCCAGAGAAACCCTGAGAAAGAAACTCTTCAGCTCTAAACACTGACAGCACTGTGTGTGTGTTACAGAGAGAGATCGTGAGCTGTGTTGTGCAAATATATTGTACACGCCGTCTGCTCCTGAGCGCTGTGTGAACCCATGTGTGCGTTTGGTAGCGGATGTTCTGTTTGTTTACCTGTGTCTCATAGATGCACAGATGGGAAATACTTAGTGCATGGATGCTACCTCTGAGAGATGAAAAAGAGCCATTTCATAGCGTCACTTCGGGGGAAAAGGATTGAGTGAATGCTCTCTGGTTATGTAAGGCAATTTCCTGCTCCTCACCTGAGCTCTTGGAAAAAAATATCAGATCAGTGCGTGCATGTATACAATCCATTTATACGTTTGCAGGTACGCATGTGTGTGTGTTTTTAAGGTCCTATACAGCTAAGTGTATCCATTTTAAATAGCCCTCTGCGTGTGTTTTTTCCTATGTGGCTGATGAGGATGTGAGATTGAGAGAGGAAGTGACCGCTGAGAAGAGGAATGCTGGCAAGGAGAGAGGGGGGATCGTGGGTACAGTTGGCTCAGCCTTGAGTTAGGAGACACACCCCTGGTCTCACACGTACACACACACACACACAGTTTAGTTCAAATCAGCAGCGAGAACTTTATATTTTCTCATCAGAGTTCAAAGGTTGGACGTAGAAAATATTTTTCAAATTACAGGAGGCCACAGGGGACGTGACCCCATGGCCATCCTGTACTTTAACACACTGGTATGCTGGTTGCATCACTGCCTTCACCCCGACGCTGTGCGGATTCCCATTCCCGTTCTCATGCCACATCCACTCCAGCTGAGGGGACAGATGGATCATCTCTGTACTCCTCTGCCCTTCATTTCAATGCTCTGCTCTCCTGAACTTCCACACGCAGACTGAGGCTGAAGGGGAAGCAAACAGCGGTGTGCATCACTGCCATTCTGCCCTTAATAGAACTGTGGCCACATGTATGCAGGTGCAGCATGCAGTGCTACATAAGATATGCAGTTTTCAATGGGACTGAAATTGTTCTACCCACTAAATTGTTAAAAATGTCCTTGTTTACTTGTTTGTGGAGGCAGCGAAAACAGAAAATGGCTGTAGTAACCACTTTCAATTATATAGTTTTACACGATATATAATCTCCAGCAGAAATACTTCATATCCCTTATGTTAGTTACCACACGGGGCTTTCAAAAATGTTCAAATAATTTATATTAAAGACCCGAAGTGAATTTCTGTGATTGAAGTAAAAAATAAATAAAAATGTGTGCTCACATTGTGTCAAGTGAATAAACGATATCTCGCTCCCCAGAGAGACTGAAATTCATCTGAGCTTGTAAGCAGGTCAGTAAGCTGTGTAAGACAGGCAGCACATCATTGCAGCATCTGCACAGTCTGTGTGAGATTTTCACTGAAAAGAAGCCATCAAATATACAGATTTTTATTCTAGTTTGATCTGGATTTGTCTGATGAGGTCATTCCGAATATAAAGGGTTGGGGTTTCCATCCTGAAGGAGGCCATAGCTGTCAGGATATATTTGTTCAATAACATATGCTTAACCATAAGCATGTGTGGTCTAAGAATTGATCCTTGAGGTACCACATATTCCCTCTCTAGTTGACGAGATGAAGTCACAGCTTTCCTGTTTGTCAAATTGGAGGAAAAACAATCAAGACTAGTATGAATAAACTGAAATGTCAAATCGGACATGGACCCAAAAAGCGGATGCAATCATTCTCTAAAGTGTTGTTTTTAGCATCTAGGGATGGCAATGTCGGTCTGTCAGTCTGTCAATCAGTCCACCACTTCAGTCAAGACTGAAATATCTTAACAGCTATTGGATGGATTACCATGAAGTAATGCACACATATTCATGGTCCCCAGGGGATGAACAGTATGTACTTTGCTGATCCCTTGAACTTTCTTCTAGCCGCCATCAGCTGGTCAAAGTTTACGTCTATTTGATGGATTGACACAACATATTCTACAGACATTCATGGCTCCCAGAAGATGAATCCTAATGAGATTGGTGATCCCCCGACTTTTCCCACCACCACCATGAGGTTAACATTTATGGTTTTGAGTGAAATGTCTTGAGAACTATTACATGAATCTCCATGATTTTTGGTCGAGACACTAATGCTCCCATCATGAAGAATTTTAATTACTTTGGTGATTTCCTGAGGTTTCATTTAGTGCCAACATCAACATCAACATTTTCAATACTTCTAATCAAATACCTGCAAAACTAATCATATTCCTTTCAGCCTCAGCTGTACTTTGCGTTGAGAGCTAATCAGAAAGAAGGTAAACTAAGATGGTGAACATGGTAAACATTATACCTGATAAAAATCAACATGTTAACATTGTCATTGTGAGCATGTTAGAATGCTGATGTCAGCATTCATCTCAAAACACCCCTGTGCGTAGAGTTCAGCCTCAGACAGCTGCTAGGATGACTGTAGACTCATAGTCTTCCACATAAAACTGCAGAGCTGGAAAGCTTTAATTGTCTGAAATCAATGTCTTGACCATTTTGCACTTGCCAATGGGATTATTATTCATAAAGCTTCATAACACTGGGAAATGCAAAACCATGGAATCTGATTACTGTCGATGGCCAGTTTGTCATCGCCACCATTTTTATCGCCCCCGTCGCCACCGTCATTAAATGTATTGGCTCAAATGAACTTACTACACGTAGCACACACTGGTTGCATGGTAATGGGCTGACCTGCACCCAAAACAAGAGTGAAACGAGATTCCCTGTAACCACAAAGAATCTAAAATCCAATTTTAAATAGATTCCAAGGTTTAAAAGCTTGTATTACAGTCGTGCATTGTTGTCATACCAGCCTGCAGCCAAATGCGTTCCAGGATGGTCCAGATGTAGGTGGGTCCTTGGCGACGGCTGGAGCTGATATCCGACAGCTCAGAGAGTGCCGCTTCCAAACGAGACGCTGCAACTGACGAAGGGCTCAGTGAACCTGTGTAGGGATAAGAAATATTATTGTACCATTTTAAGGGACATTAAGAAACTAAATCCTGGTTGGCAGAGTGTTTTACTTTAACATGTTACAGCTACTGAATGATAGAATCAATACATTGTCCCAAATAACTAAGCATTGTTCCAAATATAAGCCAATCATGAAACAGAGATGACAGAAGAGAGCCTCGCAGACAAACACAAACATTCATTCTCTGTTAATTTTCAGAACATGAATAGATTTCCTGTGACTAAATGGCAAGT
>JAVQJF010088203.1:0-26998 GCA_036023855.1 Gadopsis marmoratus
TTACACTCATAAATTGTTTTTTTAAACATTTTAAATAACAAAAAAACAAAAACCCATATTTTAATCGTGTGCCCACCCGCTCCCCCCCCCCCCCCCCCCCCACCCCCACCCCCACCCCACTGATGGAATATTGGTCAGTACAGATAGGGATATGGTATCATCAGCGGCTGTGCGGGTCAGCTCGGGAGTCCAACCACGGTCAATGTCAGCGGGCTCTGTGAGGCTAAGTCCCAGTGAGCGTGTGGATTCCGGTGATTGAGTGATTGAGCGCTTAGTGTTTGAGCCTGTGGACAGCCCAAACAAGTTAATCCCCACCCCCACCATCACTAACACCCCCCACCCTTCATCCCTCCACTAACTCCAGATCTACAGCAGAGGGAGAGGAACGAAGGTAAATTTAGAGGACAGGGTTTTAGCGGGGCTAGTAAAAAAAAAAAAGAAAAAAGCTCCTTAATGATTTAATCACTGGAGATATTCATTTGGTGCACGCTCAGCTCTGTACACTATGTACAGAGCTCCGACAGGCCAGCAAGGCCAGGCTAATGTGAACGGCAGAGTTTGTGATTATGGAGCTGGATTAAAAGACGAGGTTGTGCTTTTTTGATTGGGGCCAGGATCTGAGCCAGAGGTCAGGCTAGCTTGTTGGGAATTGGAGGATCCCTTTTCGGAAAAGGGAAGATCCATTTAGGGTTGGAGGCATGCAACCTAAAATATTACCAGTGCTTTTTCACACGATCCAGATTGAGCCCTCAGTAGGGCTGGATATCTTATCGCAATAGTTTTTTTTTGGGACTTGTGTTTCTTTAATTTGAATGTAGACCGTAGAGAGGTCACAAGGAATGATGGGGGTGTCATGCAACAAAGGCCCCCCAGCATGTAGTCAGCATCTTAGGTAGCATCTTAGTCTCTAGGTGACCAGGACGTCCTATCTCGATATGTTTGGTGTACCAACTGAAATGTGTCCATAACTCTGCCCAGAATCAAAAGGTTTATTTATTCTTTGACCAGATATTTCATTTAGTTTTGAATTTTGCTCATTTTAGACTCTTTCCAAATAGGCACATTTTTTGTACAACTGATTTGGTTTGGTATAGGTACTCAAACTCAGCATGGATATTAGTATTCAATAAACCTAAAAACAATACCCTTCCCTAGGCCCCCGGGCAGCTATCTCAGTGTAGGAAGGCAAGTGTGACTTACTGTCACTTGGCTTAATACACACACTGTCTAAGTCGGTGTCCTCTCCTCAGAAGGGCTGATGGTAGTCTTTATGCTCCGCTGAGCAAGCTTATCCCTTCTGTTTCAGATGTAAAGCCACAGGTCTTAAAGGCGCCTAAATGCTTGGGAGGCCCTCTGAGTCTGACCCCAGAGGAGTTGTTATTATAGACTGTATACAGTGCACTAAACTGGGATGTATGTCACGGGGAAACAAAAAGAAGACTGAATCTAAAATCAGCAGCTCATAGAGATGCAGATAACACCAGACTGTAAAGGCAGTATACAGTCTGTCTACTCAGGATATGATATGGCAGCACGGGCCTCTAGTCAAGTCCAAGCAGCAGTGTTACACGTCATATCCTTGGGTTCATATTTTATACATATTGTGTGTATGTATGTATGTATGTATGTATGTGTGTATAAGTGTGGCACTTCCTGGCAGTGTAGTGGAGGCAGTTTTACTAAAAATGTGTGTATATCAATCATGATTGGATACATATCTAGATACCAGGTCCACAATCAAAACGCATTCCGATGATTCAGCTCAGATTTGATATTTGGAGGCACAGAGAGGCAGAAAAAGACAAACCAACTGGACTCGGCCAAGACCAGTGACTTAACAGGCCAAGACAAGTACAAGTCAAAATAGCCCAGAGTCTGAGACATCAGAGGTAACAAATGTCTCGAAACCAGACTTGAGCCCGAGCACCCTACAGTCCTGGCTCAATGCCTACGAGGAGGTCTACTGCAGCTGGGTCACCAGTATAGACCATTGGCTGTGTAAGCAGCACACAAAGTTTAAAAGTAGAGTCCATGTGGAAAATCTCACAGGCGGTGATCATGGAATTGCCACCTGTGTTTCTTCACTGACGTTGAACTTGGTGCTTCTGCCCTCAGTAAGAACTGCGCTGACTTAACATTTTGATTGGAATAATCGGGGCCTTTCATCAAGGGCACAGTTGTTTTGTGCTCTCGTTCAATGTTACTATTCCCGTTCTGTGGTTCCTCTTTGACTTGGCTTAGCTAAATGAAGGAGGCAGAATTTGAGAAAAACCTTTCCAACATGCTTCTTGTAGGTTAAAGGATGAGGAAGAGGCGAACGAAGAGATGTAAAAAAGGGAGGAGGTGGAGGAGAAGAAAGCTGGGGAGAACTGAAATGGAAAGATCCAACTCCTCAGATTGCACCAATTACAGTAACATTCAGGAGCCAGTTTCTGCAGAAAACATTAGATCTCTTCCCCGCTCTGTCCTTTGCTCTCCGTCCCTCAAGCCTCCTTTTTTTTTCTTCTTCATTTTATCTTACGATCCCAGTGGGTTTACTATTGGCGAAGCACTTCCTGCAGTAAGTTTTCCTTCACTTTGTGCTCCCTCTCACGACACCCGTCCGTGGAGCTATGAAGCAACACTGGAGCATGTGAGGACTCACTGCTGCCTACTGGAGCCAACAGTAAGATGCAATGCAACTGATTGTTTTTCGTAACCAAACTCATCAACTGAGCGTACACTAAGCCCCGCCCCCTTTAATTGCTGTTGCGCTCGTTCTCCAAATATGCCAATAATGGTGGCAGTTATAGTTTTAGTAATTTTTGAAACAACGGTTCCATGATTTCAGACAGAAAAAGCAGCTTCCCATTTCTAGCCCGGTGACCGCCTGTTTGCCGGCTGAACAACCATCATGAGCAGATTTTATCAGTTGTAGCTAGCTAGCTAATTAACCGAATGTTATCTCCATGCGTTTGTTGAAAACACTGTCTTCGGCTCTTAAACATATATGCACTTGATACATACTGACATACTGAGGCTAAAGCTGCGTGTCCTGGGGATCCATGTAGAACACATGTAATGCTAAACACAGAAACCACATTGTTCATCTCTGTAACAGTGATTTTAAATTCAGGAAATCATTCAGAAAATCTCATTCTGCGAGGATCCAATTATTTGCTATAAATTCTTTACATTTGGGGACCAGGAAACTCTCTTTTCTCCAATTAATTTATCTTTGGCTCTGTCTTGTTTGGCTCTCCGTCTGCTCTCTCATGGGATGAATTGTTTCATCCAAAATCATCTTCCCCCGCTGAGATTTCACTTGACTTGAATGCATTTTGGGGGGGACCACACATTTCGCCCAAACGGCAGTGTTTTGCTTGTCGATCACTTGTATTGCATTCAGTTTCTAAATCCCACGTCACAGCCAGACCTTTTGGAGATTGTTCCAAAAGGTCTCATCCTTATTGACCTCTGACTCTATTGGATGATGGCTGCCGCAGATGTAGGACTGCGTCTCTGTGGCTCAAACACCCCGCAGGGGTGAGAGGAAGGGGACGAGAATGACTGACAGAGAGAGCACAGTGGGATTCTCTGATCATCATTACTGTGCCTTGAAGAAAGCAACAGACTCTCTGTGGGACTAATAGAAAGCAGAGGAGGAGATGACTGACACGTTGGCATGTTCGCACATCAGGGAATACCATACCTGTGCGAGCCAGAGGTGGTGATTGACTCTAATGTCTTAATTCTTCACTTGGATGGTGTGGCAGCACAAGACAGGAGGCATCACTGGAGGCTTTTTGCTGGCTCACATGAACAAACCTTTCAGTCAGTAAGCATGAGGAAAACTAGCCCTCTGCTCTTGATGTCTGTTGCGTTCAACGCCCAGGCGGGGAGCACCCCAGCAGCGGCGGCCTTTTCCTGCAAAGGAGGCTGAAAACCACCACGCATCCACAAGGAGAGCGAGGGAGCTGCAGATCTTTTTGCACGTCTCTTTGTCTGCGCCGCTCAGTTATTTTTTTTTTTCAGTCCAGCATTTTTGTGTAGGTGTGGCGAGCAGCCCACATCTGCAGTTTTTTTCAAGGCAGCGGAATTTGAAACTAAAGCAAAATATACAGGTCCTTTCATCGAGCCCTGCCACGGTGAGGAGAGAGAGGAGGGGAAGAGGTAGAGACAGCAAGATGACCATTAGTCTGTTCTCCTCCGCTCTAATTTCAAGATGAGTGAAATCACATGTTGGCAAAGGTTCTAGGGGAATAGACAGAGAAGAAGAAGAGGAACAAAAGAGAGGCGATTTTCAGGATTTTGCACAAGACAAGGAGGATCAGAGCGGAGCAGATAGATCTGATGAAAAGATGTATTTGGTAAAAATGATAATCACACGAAGAGACATACTGTAAGACTGTTAGCATTTGTTCACATTTCAGTCAAATTTGGAACTTGAAACCTGCCTGGGATTCATAGGCAGCTGTGTTTGCGTCCACTGTAATTTAAGGGGCAGTGTTGCGTTGCATCTCTCCGATGAGAGGGTTAGGATTGACTCCTCTCTCAAGCTCCCTTTTTAACAACTGGAGGCTATGGCGGCAGGCTTTAATGCCGGCCCTCTTGAGTGTGGTAGTTTTGAACAGGCATTAACACTTTTGCCTTTAGACGTGGCCGAAGGACACATGCATTCTTTAGGTTGTACAAAGCATTCGGAAGCCTGTACTCGAGGGTACTCGAGAGAGAGATTTACCGTCTTGAAATGTTCTCAGCCATCCCAGGGGATTCAGAGTGCCCTTAGATCATCACCTTTCATAACCTATCCCTCATTTGGGCCACTGTAGTCTGTTGTCAGTTTGCCCTGACACAATCCTCCTTTGGTCTCCTCACTTCTACACCGCAGCAATGCAACCCAGCAGCTCATTTTACCTGACGTCCCCAGCCATTACACAGCGAGTGCACATTACAGTGTCTCCTCCTTTCACAGTCCCTTTGTTGACTGGCCTTCTCTTGGATGGCAGCCAGTGACACTGGCAGTGTGAGTGATCTACATGAGCACCATTTAGCCACCCCTCCTTCGGCCCTCTCCTTCTTCACTCACTCTCTCTATCCTCTCTTGAGTTTGCGCTGCCGACGGCCCTCTAATCCACAGTGAGGTATAATCCAGTCCCTGGTGCCAGTGGTAATGCAGGCTTGATTTCATTATGATGTTTAATGGGCATAGCAACAGACTGGGTTACATGGCTGTGTGGGTCCCGCTACGGGATGATTCCCAGAGGCATTAGCGTCTCAAACAATTACTTTCCTTTTTTCTGTCAAGTCTGTTCTACTTGTTCTTTGTGGACTTGAACTTAGCCCTTACATCACAGTTTTAGCCATGCTAGCAGCATAGCTCTAAGAATGGCAGCGGTCCACCACGTATCACAAACTGAAATATCTCAACACCCATTAATTTTTTTTTCAGACATTCATGGTCCCCACAGGAAGAATCCGGAATCTTCCCCTGACCTCCCTTCTAGTGCCACCATGAGATTGACATTTGTGGTTTTGAGTGAAATGTCTCAACTATTGGATGGGTTGCTATGAAATGAATTACAGAAACTTTCGTCCGTTTCAGGATGAATGAAATCACGTTGGTGGTCCCTTAACTTTTCATTTAGCACCATCATCAGGTCAAAAGATGAATTTGTCCAATACTTTTGTTTTATTTTTGACAGTCCCATCAGCGTTAGCTGTACATTGCAAATGTTAGCATGCTAACATGCTAAACATACAGGCAAACATACCTGCTAATAACATGCTGACATTAGGCTGTAGACTTTTAGCCTTGTTAATACGCAAAACAATGATCTAAGTATTCATTCATGTTGTTTTTTATTGTCTCATCAATGTGTAGTAAAGTAACCTGCTTCTATGTACATAAGAAAAGGATTTAGGACCACTTTTTTCAACTTGAAAGCCTTACCTTTGTGTTGGCAGATATAAAGGAGATGTTTAACATTTACTATAACAGTCAAGTGCCTCAGACCCTATTTGCCTCCAGGCGTTGCACGCTGTAAAAAGCTCCCTCTTTACAGAAACTCCTCACATGACCAACTCTAAAGCCTGTTTACATCTTCAGACGATGCATTGCATCATGCGCCGTGGTCATAATGTGAACTGCCTTATCCGCCTCCACACACATTTCAGATTCATACATGCAGAGGCAACACTCGCAGACAACACACACGCAAGCTATGTACATACGTGGAAAAAATAGCGGAATTTTCAGTGACACGGTGTGTTTCTTTTGATGGCGGTGCTTTATAATGTCTTCTCAGGCTTGCATTTGTGTTTACACATCTAGGCCTGTTTCTATCGGCCCCTGGAGGTTTGGGCTGGAAGATGACAGACGATGTGAGGTGGACAGATGATAAATGCAGACTAAGTTTTATTGGATTTCCTTTTTAGTCCACGGTTTTTGGCCAGCGCCTCTTGACTTTCCCTCTGAGTGCGCGCTCTGCTGAAAGGGAAGAGCGTCACACAAACAGCAGAAAGGCAGTGAGACAGTGTACATCAGGGACCTGGTGTGTGAGAGAAGTACTCTTCCAGTTCTTTTCCCTGATCGGTTCCTGATTCCGTCTTTCCTCTTTCCACAACTCCATCCGTCCTCTCACGCCTCCCTCATTTCCTTTCCTTTCCTCTTCTTTCCTCACTCCACTAGCCCCTAAACTCCCTTGTCTTTGCATTTCTTCACTCCTACCCCACCCTGTATTTCTTCTTCCGTTTTCTTTTTTTCTTCTTTTTTCATTTTCAATTACAGTAATATGTAACATCAGGCGCGGTGAGATTTAGGGCTTTACCTTACATAACCCCAGGATTTAGCTGCAGGGTTTTAAGGCTTCTCTGAGCCGCTCAGCTGGGGCAATCGGGCCTCTTTAAAATATTTTCAAATGGCTGAAATCCCCAAAGGACCTATGAGCATGTAGGGATAGGAAGGCTTTGAGGGCCTTCATGTAGCGCAACCATCATTATTTTGTATTACGGTGGAGCCTGATCCATTTAAAATACAGCCTTCTCTATTCTATTCAGTGGCCGTGTTGGCAGTGGGTTAATAGACGTGGGTCAATACACACACACACACACACACACACACACACACACACACAGCCACTGACATATTCATGGTACTCCTCCACATGCACATACAGTTACATGATGTTACTGTCTATTTTAGATTTATAGCAAGAGTGAGTGCTCGTACACATTATTTTTATGTGCCCACATTTATGTTTTTTTCCACTAGATGAATGAACCTCAGTCTTTTTAACCCCCCCCCCCCCCACACACACACACACACACGCACACGCACACACACAGAGAGTCTTGCACACTTGGCAAATGTAGTTATTTCCCCTAAAGAGGGCAGAGGGCAGATCAGTGTTGAGTTGAGGTATGTGTGTGTGTTTGTAAAGTAAAGCTCTTGGCACACAGGAGAACTTTTTTTTTTTTTTATTCGTTACATTTAATTTGATATGACTTTATATTAAACTGTGAAAGGGCAGGAGGAGGGGCTTTGGGTTTGGCTGCAGATCACCACGCCAACCAAAGCCTGATTTTATTCCTCCTCGAGGCAGGCCAAACGGACAGGCCGTAAATTTGAAATAATGAACTGCCTGGCCTAACTTGGTGATTTGAGCAGGGAGGGAAGTGAATTGTGGAGAAGAACTGGGTACGACCTGGTGGACGAGGAAAGAGTCAAAATGGGATAAGTGGAGAAAACAGCATCTATGGATAGCGGAGTGAAGGTGGAGAGTGCGCATCGGAGTGTGATTTGAGGACAAGTCTTTGCATGAGAGGAAGCAGAAGAGCATGTGTAGGCATTGCTGATGGTGGCTTTGAAATTCGGGGATATGCGCAGTGTTATAGGATGTGTAATGTCAGCGGGGTTAATGTTAGTTTCCATGGAAAAGCCTGCTTCTTCAGCTTCTTAGGGCACATTTTTAATTTCTCCCTGGAGTAAGGTCCTGAGTTGGAGGGGGGGGAGTTTTAAGATGTAAAGCCGCTGGGATTAAGCCTGTTCGAGGGGAAGACACGGAGGACGAGGCTGGGATGAGCCCCGGCAGGGTGGCAGAGGCCGCGGCTGACCGCACTGCTCGCAACTTTTCAGACAGTCAACAGGGGGCTTTGCAGCGGCCCTGAAACGTTGCATGTGTCTTACTGCACACGCAACGGAGGGATGAGGAGAAGATGAAGGGAAGATGAGTTGGAGATTAAAGTGGCGGATGGACGTGGAGGCTGATGGTGTTTTTGCAAAGTACAAAACGGTTCTTATATTCAGAAAATCAGGGAGAGTCAGCAGAGGACGTTGGACTTCATGTCTTCTGTGGAGGTTTTGCAGCTGCATGAACATTTAGAGACGTCACAATCTGAGATGCACAATAAAAACTTTCTGTATAGTTTGGTAAGATTTAGTCGACTTTTTGGGTATATACAACTGAAAAAGTTGAATAAAACATGTTTATTCACAAGCGTCACGCTTCGCAACGACCGCCACTTTTGTGTTTCAGACTTTCATTTCTTAATTTTTTTCTCTTCTCTATCAAGTGTTCGCTCCTCGTGGTTGCGCTGCTCCGTTCCCTGGCTCAGCTCGAGACCTCCCTCCTGCTATTTTTCAATCCATTTTACTGGCCTTCCTGTGTTTTAACAGGCTTTTATAACCCGGGTGCAGCTGCAAAAGCGAGCAGGCGAGAGTTTGGTAGGGAAAGGGGTAGTTAGAGAGGGAGGGAAAAAGGGAGGGAGCGGGAATTGAATCATGAAATGAGGACCATATTTCCATACTGCTCTGAAATGTGGACTTTCCATTTTTGTAACCAGGGTGCTTTCTCTTTCTCGCTTTCCCCTCTTTCCTTCTTTTCCCTCGCCCCCTCTCAGTGAAGTGCTCTGTGCAGCTGTTCGTCAGTAGTTGTCTGTTTGTTTGTCTCTGCCCCCCCCCCCCTCCCTGCCTTTAGCTCATGTGAACTTTGCTTTTCGTCATGCTTTTTCCACAGCAGAGCGTCTCTGCTTTTGATTAAAGTCAAAAAAGCAGCAGATCCCACTCTCGCTCTCTCCTAACTGTAACAAACACAGACGCCATTTCATTCCCCCCCTCCTCTTACCCCTTTTTTTTTCTTACTTTCTTCCCCCTCTCTGTTCTTTCCACAGCAGTTTGTTTAGGCCACGCGGCTTTGTGAAAACTTCACTGCCAGTGTTTGTTGAGCTTTCCGGCAAGAGCATCTTGAACTGATATGGCTTCCCCCTGTGTTATGACCATTACAAAACAACCTTTCTTTTCATGTGATAATATTGCAGGCCACAGCGAGGCCAAAGCACCGGGCCCGGCCTCAGTCACATGGTCCGAGCTCCTTGCTCCGTCACTTGTGCCAGCTGCAGAAATAACAGTCGCTCCCTCGTAACCTCAAAATCAGCTCCATCTCCATCCCAGGATTCAATCTCAACCTCAGCCCCGGCACAGCTAACCTTTGCCACAGTCTCTCCCCCGCTCTCATGCATCCGACCTCAGCATCCTTAGATCCCTTTTCCCACCCCTGCTGCAGCCACAGCCCAGACGCACTATTGCAGCTGAGTGGGCCGCAAGCATCTGTTTACAGCTCTCCTTCTGCAGTGTGAGATAATGATGGCCAGATACAGCCCACAGTAAAATAAACACGCTGCCACCTCCCTCCTGCAGTCCTGAGTTAGTGCACATTCTCAGTGAGGGGGGTCTGACAGTGGATCCAAACTTAAGCGGAAGAGGTCTGGCTCATATTGCTTCTAGAGGTCCTTATAAATATGGTGCTGTGATTGTTTTATTGCCTCAGCAAAACATTGGAGCTAATTAGGCCACATGCTGAAAGATGGCAGGCTATGGGGTCAAAGTCCTCAAGCTTATATGACCGAAATTTGTTAGTTTCTTATAATCTGCGCTGTGTGGAATAGTATGTCCAGTATATATGAAGACTGGACTGGACAAGTGTAATATATAGAAACAAGGAGGATGAACCAGATGGGTGGGGTCGGTTTGGGTCAAGAAGGTTGGCCGTCACAGAAGAGTAAAGCAAATTAAGTTTTAAATTCTTTCGGGTGATTGTGTAAGCTTTCTGGTATTGTAGTGTAAAGATTCTTATATTCATGTATTTATACTTAAACAAAATACGCAACACATTTTTGCCTATACTTTTGGACCAGGTCTGTTTCTTGTACTGCACAAATTAGAAATTCTGGTCTCTCCAGCTCTTAAATTGTAAACTTTGCTAAGTTATAACACAAGTGTTTAATGAGTGGAGATTTATGCATCGCTAAATTAAACTGGGCTGCACCACAGAAGCTAGTTGTTACGTAGACATTAGTTGGTACTGTTTACGCCCAGTGACTGCCGGGTGTAGCTGCTAACTGAACCAGCGAACGGACAGAAGTAGTGTCTGAGGCATTTAGATTGTGGGCTGCTGTGAAATACGGTCCACACATCTGACCTGACACTTGATGAAAATGCTGTTTAACAATGATGTAAACTGGGAAGGTTTTAAATGGCATTTCACAGCCACAACACAGCACACTGAAATGACCAAACCTTTGCTAATAGCATCACTATATTTTCCACTCATTCTAAACTGAATGAATACTACTGTCTTTCTACTATATTTTTTCATGTGTGCATGCTGAATAAAAGAGTCATACATTAACAAAGGATTGCAGTTAAGTTTAATATATTTCTAGGGAACCTAAATCTGTCATTTTTGGCCGTTATGTTACAGCTTGCGATGCTACAGTAACGTTTGACTGGACAGCGCTACAGGTGTTTCCTAGGGCTGATTTGCGCGTTACTAAAAGTCTTAATTAGCTTGACATTTCTTTACTAGTTACTAAGAACTTGGCAATACACATAAACGTAGTGATGAATTTATCAAATTTAGCAGGTGGATATTTTATTTGTATCGTATCTTGCTGACTTCCGTAGTAATATCTCTATGGTCAGAATGCTCCAGCAGGCAGTCACATGAAAACATAAATAACTTAAAGTACGTCAGCAAACTGTATGAGTGTGCAAAACATCTTAAACTCTTTTTTTATGACCTTTCTTTTTCACAACAACCACTCTGAATGGACAATAAAACTCAAAGCATGTTCATCTGGTCTGTCCATTAGAGAAAGCTGTATGTTTGGGTGTGTGTGTGTGTGTCCGATTTGAAATTCCACACCTGTTCCTCACCTGAATCCCAACTCATAGATTCCAGCGGGGGCCCATCAGGCTCCTTGGGGGCCTCAGGAGAACCCGTGCGCCCGTGTGCGCATGCACACACACACATTGCAGGCAGAATGGAAAACGATCACATCATCATCTAAACCGAACCTTTGTACATTTCAGCTGTCCAAACTCCTCCTCTCCTCTATCTCTCTTTCTGTCTTCTCATGTCATCTAGCTCATTCTTCTTTTGTCCGTCACGATCCTTCACTTCAGCCCTCCACCCCTCACAGTTCTCTCCTTCCTGGTTCCTTCTTTCCCTCTGTTTTTCATAAACCTCTGGCTGAGTTTCGCCTGCGATCCCAGAGGCGTCGTGTGAAATGCTAGACATTTCTGAGCGACTGCCAAACAGATGCAGGCTACTCTGGTCTGCCCCTCGACTTGAACATCCTCTCCATTTAATACCACAGAGCCATTGGCAGCAGGGCAGCCATTGCACTGCCATTTCATCCTTTTTACAGAGGAAGACTGACAGGGGTTCCCATTTATAATGAATATAAGTAATGGTCATTTTGCGCTTTTCGTTTGTGTTTTGGATTTTAAAAGGCCTCGCTTCAGCACGCAGGCTGCGCTCTGAGATAATAGGGCTGAGTTCAGTGATGCCTGTTGATGACGAATATGTTTTTTGAACTTGATAAGTGGATAGGCACAGGTCTAATCTCTTTTTCGCTGCATTGATTCTGACGAGGGGGAGGATGGAAGGCTTTAAAGCTTGTATGTGGGTTAATAAATTAATAGGTGGATTGATAGATGGTGGGAATATATCTCAATTATCAGCTTGACAGAGGGAGAACCTGAGTGGCGCGATAAGCTCAGCAACTAGGCTAATCCTGTATGTATCCTAAAACTATATGTTCCTCATGTGTGAGGCTGCAGCAGCAACCTGCACTCTACTAGTGGTCCTATTAACACAGAATAATAAGAATTGCACGCACTGTATTCCTGGTCACGCTCAGGCCTGTGGCTGCAGCTGGAGCCTGGGAGTCCCCTGAACGGTTTGTCCCAGTGCCCTGATACTGGGGATGATCTGGTGGCGGCAGGAGGCTGGTGCATTTATCAGCTAGCATGTCAGAGACAGGAAGACCAGGGCAATTGTTTATTCACCTTATCTGCCTGAGAGATAAAGCCAGCTTTGACACAGATAGCAGGCAGCTAGCGCACATGGGCACGCACACAAACACGGGAAGGCTTGTGCAGCAGCGTTGTGCGCACACACGGAAACAAGCCACACAAGCTCACGGCTGCGCCGCGATCCATCGGCCCTTGGGCTGGGTTCATCTGGGGACACAGACTGACAAATGCGACTGGGCGGTGACTCCCAGACAGCTGGTGGTCAAAGGTTGCCTTTCTATCTGTGCCCTCATTTGGCTGATTGTTTTCTCTCAGGCCTCATCTGCTACTCTCGATCTCTGTGTCTGTCTGTCTCCTCCTCCTTCTCCTCCTCTCTTTCTGTCAGCTGAAAGAATAAATCTTCAGTTCATGCTGTAGTTATGCAGATCTGGCTGTTCCTTTAGACCTCTTTCTGGCTTACATCTCAGGAGGAAGCATGCGGATCAGCTCCCAAGTTTACTGGTCGACGTTTAGCCACTGTTCGTGCTTCTGTATGTGTGTAGTATATAATGCGTTTGTGTACTCTGGTTTGTTAGTTTTTCACACCGTGTCCTTATTTGACACCGATCTGAAAGGTCTAAGGAAGATCAGCATGAGTCATGCACGTAAAGGAGTTGCTGACACACACGCACATAAAAACGGCTACACGCTTACCCTTCCTCCAGCACACGCATCCATGCATACGCCGAAAAACTGACATGCAGACCTACTCGCAAATCCCGCCCATAATACATTATGCCTCCATTGGCATCACCCAGGGAGGATGTGGACTTTTACACAGCCATTCATCGCTCCCCTAATTCATTAGTCCAAATGAGCATTTATGCAGAGCACACATTATTTTTACAGGGCTGCTTTATGTGTTTGTGTGGAGTTTTACAACCCTCATAAAACACGTCCTCCAAGCCCCAGATAGATTTGGGAGCATTTATTTGCATAGTTCACAAACCCAAAAATAAATCGTTAGTGTTTTCTGGCCCAGGCTGGATCGGACTGAAGGGTGTGATGCAAACCGTGCTGTCTTGTAATTTGAATAATATTTTGTTGACATTGTGGTAAAATGGGAGAGGAGTGACACAGTGCGCTCTCATGATGACATCCATTTATGATGTGGTTATTGCCTGTACAGCATTCAAATAACATTTGAAGCCTGAAAGTGAAGTGACATGCAGTCAAAATGCAAAATACAGTTGCCTTTGAGCACACAACGTTAAACCTTTAGCATAGAATACTATTACTGCAGGGCTGGATGACAGTTTACGACTTTCAGCAAAATCATATTGTGATTGTGTGATATTATCAAAATTATGTTGTCCAAATTGTCATTCCAAGCAAGCTGTAATCTAATCTACTTATTGAAGTTTATGATTTACACAAAAGTTTGAGTTTGCTCTCATTTGAAGATGAGGAATGCAGTACATTGTTTGAGCATACGTTTGCCATGATGTGATCTTTATTGCTACTGTAGAATAACTGATTTCAACCATATTGTCCAGCTCTACCACAACTGCTGTAAGCACATTCATGTGTTACACCCCCAACGTTTTGACGTTTTACAGGAAGCGAAAAGAGAGGGGTTCTTGTTTTGACTTTTTTGACATACATTTATTTGGCATATATAACGAGAACTGAACAATGAACACAGGGACACAGGATCAGAACTTGGAAAATGTGTGTCTTTAAAGTGCATAGCGGATTTGTTTTGGCTAACGATTTAGCGAACAATGGCTTATTTTACACATTAAGCAGACGCAGAGCAACATTAGCATTCATTTAAAGCCATGTTTCTGGCCACCTGACAGATCGAAGTCCAATATTCCCTCTCTTTTTTAGCTCTGTTTTGAACTCCATCATAAAATATCTGGCTCTTTAGCTGCAAAATTCTCCACTATGTTCATCAGCTAGCCACTAGTTTTGTCTGTCTGCCGTCTGGTGCTGAGCAGGTAGTGTACTGTGGTGGGGTTCTTTGTGGGGGGCTTCAGCATTGGTTTTTTTTTCTTTCTGAAAGCTGCCTGCTGCTGTAAATGAACTTGATGACGGCCGTGACAGTGAACCAAAACAGTAAAGTTGTGGGCTGTAAAACCAAAACACAAAGACGCTAACACAAGCTAATTGGAACTGCAGCCGAGTGATAAATCTCTGTGGGTTTGTCACGACGAGCAACACCTCTCACGTTGCATGTGATGATTCGATTCATTGTTAATATAGAAATATTGATAGGAGCAGCTTTAAAGCTCTTATCACTTCAGTTAACTTCGTTTGTGCAAGCCAGTTAACAATTATCACAAACCAACTGATGCCCACTGAATGTAGGGCTTTGTTGTCCCGAGGGGAACTGACACAGTGGGGAATGGTGATACAGTGCCCAGCCAAAAAGGTCACAAGGTCATGCTCTCGGTTCCCTGTATAGTCCCCACAATACACACAGTCATGCTTTGAGTGGCAGGTCGCCATGATCTCACTGTGAGCGATAGGCCCGGATCATAGCGCACGCATCTACGTTCATGGTTATGCGCGTGCAATTTTAGTAATGTGGGGAAACTGTGAGGGTAGTTCAGAATATTTGGCTTGTTGCAAAGTGATGGCGCTGCCTCTCGGTGGCTGTGGTGTTGCGAGTGTGTTTGCTTTTCCTCGCCTCCCCTGCAGTGCTGGGGTTTGATCGTGTCTGCTCCCTAGCTGGTGCCCACTGTACGCTGCTTTCACTCCCCCTTGTACCCTCCTCTGCTCTGCCAACAAGTCTCTCTTTCTTTTCTCGTTCCTCCTTTTATTCTCTCTGCTCACGTCTTTCTTGGCAAGGCAAACCGTTCCCACAGCTCTCACAATCCCCCTCAAGCCCACCCCCCCAACCCTTTCTCTCTCCCCCTCTTTCTCAGTCTATCACCCCCAACCCTCCCTTTCGTCCTCTCTCTCATTCACTTCTTTTTTGCCTTTTTCTTGTCTCCACGTCTCTCCTCTGTCTGCCTCTCTTCTCTTTTTTTTCTGCCTTTTTTCCCTATATCCCCCCCCTTCTGTCTCCCTCCCCCGTTCCCTGGCAAAAACTGGCATCACATGATCCCCATTCCCACTTGTGCCCAGACCCTGCCACATATACACACACACACACACATCACAACATGGAAAACGTGGGCTGAACCTCAGGGTGGCTCATGTCTTTCACTCAGAGCTGTGAACCTCAGTGCTATACATTTTATACTCAGTCCTGTTTGTATGAAACTTAATATATACAAGTCATCAGTGCAGTTTAAACAAGCCTGCCAGTATCTGAAGTCTGGACGGGCAGTTTTTCAGTGTGTTTATTGTCCATATCGTCAGGCCAGCTGTGACTTTGTGATCAAGCGTGTTTCAGGGATGTGATCAGGAACCCAAAATGGGGGAAAAGTTGAGGAAAAAGAAACCCCCAAGTGATCTCTTATTGAGGTTTTTTGGGGGATGGAAATGATCAACTTTGACATCCAATATGAAAAATACTGAAGGACTTCTGTTGACATTTTGAGTTAATTCTTTGGAGCCACAGATATTTTATATGTTGGTAGGAATTTTGACTGAAGCGAGATATGCCAGAGACCTTTCAGCTCTAACCCCCCACCCTCCCTTCTTGCTAAAGCCATGGCAGCCCTGCTGAAATCTTTCCCACTGCCTCCCCTCCATCCCTCCCCCTCTCCCTCCCTCTCCCTCCCTCTCCTCTTCTCCCCTTAGGCAGATTTCTTTAGCATGTGTTGCTTGCATTGTGCCCCCACTGCCAACAAGTGACATCTGCTGGCCAAATGGAGCAATGACAACTCCCCATATGCGTTTTCAGTTGAATACGAGCATTTGGATATGGAGGTTTAAAGCAAATAAGTAAGGAGGGGGGGAGTCGAAATCAGGGTGTAACAGTCAGTGCTCTGAACACCAGCCTCATATCGGTGTGGGATACTTTGCGAACTTGCAGTACAGAAAGCACTTTGCCACCCGCAGAACAAGCTGGGCAGCAAAGAGACTCTGTTCTGTCTGTGTCCCCCTCATCCTCCCTCCCTGTCGATCTCTCCCTGTACATCACAGCTCTTCAGCATAGGCACAGATAAAAG
This sequence comes from Gadopsis marmoratus, assembly GCA_036023855.1. Taxonomy (NCBI): domain Eukaryota; kingdom Metazoa; phylum Chordata; class Actinopteri; order Centrarchiformes; family Percichthyidae; genus Gadopsis; species Gadopsis marmoratus. Next base: position 16,405 of record JAVQJF010088203.1, read on the forward strand.
ATAAAAGAAATCAGGCAGAGGGAGAGAGGAGGAGGAGGTGGGTATACATGGGCAGCCAGCCAGCCCCCCACCCCTCATACCCCTCCATCCTTCTACCCCCTGCCCTCCTCTCTCTCCCATGGTTGATTCCCTTTAGGCCCCTCTCACCCCTTCTCACCCCCCTCTCACCCCCTGGCTCCTCGGCTCTGTGTGGCGTTGGCACAGAGAGGGCGCAGGCGGCACACAGACGGCCACGCAGATGGGCAACGGGCAATGCAGGGCTGCCTCCCCACACCTGCTCCTTGCTGGCACAGGGCTCGGGCCAGGCGCACACACACACACACACACACACACAGATGTGCATCTAACGCAGAATTATCTCTCTCAATTCATTGAACTTTCCCACATATAGGCACGGAGTCACGGGGAGCATGCACGTGCAAATGCTCCCACTAGCCGCTCTACATGCTGATGCACACGCATGTTACGTGTTGTGTTGTTGTTTTGTTTTTTTTGTATTTTTTTTGTATTTTTTTTAAGGAACGCTGTCGCCCTCCTACACTCTGCCGTTCAGCCTGTCAGTCACAGATGTTTACACGCTTATCTCCCACTGTGCCTCAACATGTGCTCCCCAGAAATCTTTTGCACACATACACAATCATAAACATGTATAAGACACAATCACACATCCATAGCCACCAGCTGATGTATTTATAGACTCACGCCCACACATTCACACTTCAGCACTACCAGCACCGAAACACGTTTCACAATTAATCACATTGCCCCATGCTGTGCTGTCACATGGAGTTACATACCAGGCATTCAGTGAACTACATCGAGATGCACTATTGTCACTTTTACACTGAATGTGGGAACAAAGATTGATTATATGGACTGTGGGTTGACGTTACAGTGGATCAAAAAGATGCAAATTTGCAAGCCTCAGAGCCTGTAAACTGCTGTTTTGTTGACACCACCATGGTGCTGGAGGAATTGCCAGGATTTGAATCTGCTGGTTTAATAGGCAGGGTGCGGATATGGAAGCCAAATAAACTTCCCAGGAAAGTGCAGAAAATAGGGGAGGGGAAAATCCATCCTAAAAGAGAAGAGTGTTATTTGGAAAGTCTTTGAAAGCTCAGTCTTGATTTGTAAGCGAAAATGAGCTGCTCCATTGACAGCTAATGGGACGTCATTCCAGTGACAGAACACAGGGTACTTTCAGAATGATACGGGCTGGTTTTCATTATAAACCTGAACATGGACAACATGTGCTGACATAAGTCACTCAGCAAATTTGTTTTTGTTTTTTTCTTTTTGTTTTGGTCATTGAACCAAGGTGGTGATTTCCACCGGGTGTGGAGGGGTCGTGTCCACCTCACTTCATAAAATCCTATTCTTGTCGCCCTAACATTTATTGTTTCGGATTGATTTACTCTCTAAAATCTCTCTAAGCATTGTTCTCTGACTGTCCAGCTGCCAAACACTGGATGGATGAAGCGAAGAGTTGGTGAAAATGTTGATGCACTCATCCTAGTCGCCTTCAATTATTACCATGAGTGTTCTGTGTCAGAGCAATGAGTTTAATGATCAGCAGAGTGGGATGACGAGTGCTCTGGGTTTTGCCTCTCAGGCTACATACAGTCTGCCCTACCTTCTTGGTGGAGGTTGTTGGCACCGAATAGGCACAAAAACTACATTCACCCTGTAAGATTATCTTTCATCTCATCTTAAATGCATCTTTAGTTTCCTTGATATACTGTATAGTTCATGAACAATACATTTGATTTTTTATTATTATTTTGTTATGCAAAATACCAAATAATGGTATTACATCTGATAACCAAACCTACGCCCTTCAGACTTTATCTCTGTCTCCAGTGTTAGAACTTCCTTCTAAATGCGACAAACTTAATAACTGAATTAAAATTTCATGTTAGAGTACAAGTAAATGAGAGGGTAAAGTCAAAGTGGATGACTCAGTTGTAGCGCCTGTTCCGGATGGCCTGATGGCTCAGCAGGAGCACTGTGTAACCACAATGTGACTTGGTCCCATCCCCTGTTATTATCTTGTTACGCTGAACTGTACATTATCTAATGAAACAAATTCCCATGAAATATTCAGGGGCACCTTTTTGGGGAAGGTGGCCTCCTGTCATAGCTGCGTTCATTTCACTGAACCTAAAGGCAAAACCACAGTGAGCCAGGGTCATTCCTGGGACAGATATACTCTACCATCAGCTACTCCACCACTGGCATAAAGACCAGGGTCAGGATGAGCTTTGCTTGTAGGAGATTGAAGCACAGGGTTGGGGGGGGGGTTGATCAGAGGGTGATGAGTAGTTTTCAAAATCCAGAAACAAATCTGCGAAGGAAAACGGAGGGGAGGGGAGGGGAGGGGAGGGGGGGGACACGGAGAGGATAAGGAGGTGTTGGAGGAGGAGGAAGAGGCGCAGGAGAAAGAAAAAAAAAAGAGGTTGAAATGAAGTCCAATAAAAGAGCCGAGTGAACATCTGTGTGGGATAGCCGTGGGGATTAGGAGGGTTTGGAACATTTTAAGCGCATTAAAGATTAAAAAAAAAGGTCAGAATGTTTAGCAACATACCGATAAACCTCTTAAGCGAAAACCAATTGGGGAGGCTGTTCGGTTTCTTTATCCAGAGGCTGGTGGATGAGGGGGTGGGGTGGGGGGAGGTGGGGGGGTCGAGAGTAAGACTGCCGCACACACTTTAACTCAACACACACAGTGCAGTTTGCCTGCACGCCGTCTTCTTTACATCCATCTTCCATCTGCATGAAGCCGAGGATACATGCTACATTATATTTAGAATTTCTGTTTATATGTCACCATTTGCATGTGCACTGCAATCCAATCAGGGCTGCCCCTTTGCCACAACTGCATTCCCACATTAAACCAGAGCCCTGAGACTTGGCGGGCGGAGGGGAGAGGGGGGGTAGTACAGCATGAGAGAGTGAAAGGGAGCGGCGAGACCAACATGAGGACAGAGAGAACAGTGGTAGATTTGTCCGCAGAGCCCTCGAGTGGTAGGAGGAAGAGGCCCCTATCATTTTACTGTGAACTGAACCATGTCTGGGCCTGGGGAGCTATCCTTAAATGACACAGCGCACGGAGGGTGGAGACGCACAGACAGAGTCCAAGGGGTCATGGGCTGTAGGCTGCGGGCATAGTGACAGTTAAATCTGTGCAGTTGCCTGAGTCATGTTCACGTTTGATAGCAGTTCCACCGCTGATCCTTAGCAGTCAAAGCACAAAAGGCGTTGCTCAAGGGCGTCTCAACAGCGGGTTTAAGTAAGTAGAGAGAGTTACTTGTAAATTTTTTCTCAACGCTGCATTCCTCGTAGATCCTATGATTTAAACCTGTGATGTGCGACCATTTGTTATAAAACGATATGGGTGCGCCGGCAATTTACTGTTGCACTGCTTAAAAGTGTTTTTAAATCGATGCAGCAGAGGCCGAGACATCCTGACTTTTAGTCCCTAGTTCCAAAACTGCTGGATCCTGCAACTCAATAGTGTTTTCTTTATTATCCCTGCCTAGTCACTACCCACGACTTTCAACACCCATGTCCATAGTTTGTAATGAAGGATCGATCTTGTCGCTCTGACATCATCAGTGTAGTATACACCATTGGAAGTGTGTGACGTCAAACTATTGCATTAAAACACTCCCTTCACACACGTTTAAGGCAAGTAAAGACACTCTGCAGGGACTAACTGTTTGTCTAATATGGTTATTCTTCAAAAAAAGAATTCAGTGAAGTACTGAGAAACGCACATGTACTTGTGCTGACGGCTCGTGTTCTTTGCCCACTCGGTCTCCTTTTTAGCAATTTTCCTCGTGCTCCCACATCTTAGCAATTACTTTGGTCCGTCCACTGTTATTGTTACAAATAGGAACTACAAAAATGCTGTAATAAGCTTCAAGTATCCTTAAAAGGCTCTACTGCTGTGGTGTGGTGGGGGCTTGCTGTGCTGTTGCAGTTTGATGTATTTTGCTAAATGCATCTGCCTCGCTGTTGAAGTGTGTTGTCCTTCATTTTCATGCGAATCAGGAAGACATTTTCCATTTTGAGGACGATAAGATGTTAACACTGAATATGAGAAAACCGTATTCATGAAAATGTACGGGCTCGACTGGTTTCCTTCCTGCCAACTGTCATCAAGTTTAACATCCAAAGCTGTTATATCTCTCTCTCCAGCGTTGGGCTGCTTGATTTTACAGTGTGTCATCAGTCTGAAAATTCCCCTTCACTTAGTGCCCATTAGATTACAGCAGGCCTGTTTGTTTGTGCATCACAAGCGCACATGAGCAAACACTCTAAGCTGTTCTGTAAATTAGCAAAATAAAAAAAAAAGGCGCCTGTGTGAGCAATGTGCACTCGTATATGAATGTGCACGCAGCAAATGAGTCCATTAGCGCTGGCAATGGCCGCCTGCGTACGGAGCGGGAGAGCATGTGTACGTAATTTTACATTCAAGTGTCTCTTAATGATTTCCACTTGTTCGTGTGAGAATATGTGGCGGCGTGTTGTTTTTGTGCCCGGCCGTAAGATGAATGGAGTGATTAAGTGAGTGCGATTTTTAGCGTGTGTACATTAGCCTAGGTGTGAGTTATTAGCCTCTGTCTGCATCTGCAGTGGGATAAATGTATAGCCAGTGTTAACTTTTGTGTTTACTCTCCAGGTGTATATCGGCACATTGACCAAGAAACAAAATGAACTCGCTGTCGACAGTGTGTGTGTGTGTGTGTGTGTTTTTAGAGTGATAGCATGGTATATTTGATAGCCTGTGTGTGTCAATGCTGTATTATCTCTGGTGGGGAGTGTGCAGGGGGCCTTGGGGCGACTGTGTGCAGGAGATAAGGGTGATTCATCTGTGTTTAAACGTGTGTGTGTGTGGATGTGTGTGTGTGCACGTGTTCGCAAGAGCATGTTTGTGCTCGCAGAAACATGTGTATCCATGTTTGGTGCGTGCACAGCACATGCAAGCATTTGAACCAACATGTAAATAAATGCTCATGTGGTTGCCCACTGTATACCCCAGCCAGTGTCATGCCTATGTGTTGTCTGTAAGAGCGTGCGTGTGTGTGTGTGTGTAGATGTGGGGACAGGTGGACATTAGCATCCATACTAACGTGCATATATTTCTTGCACCATATTTAGTCTGCGTAGGCTCCATACCAGTAGTTGGCCTCATGGGCAGATGTTTTTGTATTGATTGCAAACATATGAAATATCATGTAGGTGTCATGTCAGGTGTAAAATGGGTCAGATGACTGTGCGTAATGTGACAGGTGTTGCTCATAGTGATGAACTCACAGAATTATCACCCAGTTCTGCAGTTCCCTTTAGTTCCATGGACTGTTTTAGCATCTTTCAGTTTGTTGTTTTGGTTTTTCGGTCTGCAACTTTGCTGTTGCTGGTTGATTCTCGCAGCTCTCATCAGCGCCTCGTTTTTCGGCCGCAGCAGGCAGCTGTTTTCAGTGGAAAAAGTTCTGCTGTGTGCTTTGCGACTAGCTGGTGAACATTGTGACGCATTTGGCATCAAAGAGCCAGATATTTCCCTCAAACGTTGGTGAAGAATATTGGACTTGCATTTACCAGTAGGAAATACAACTCCAAACGAATGCTAATGTCGCTTCGTGTCCACTGCATGAGTTAAGAAAAAAACATTTACTAACAGCCAACCTAAAAGGGCCTTTCCGCTGCCTCCAAGTGACCAACAAAATTAACTTAAAGGTTTAAAGCAAGCCTATTTAAGCTGACCATCATCGTGTTTAGAAATAAATTGTGAGCCTTTAGGTGGACGGGACTCGGGGCCCTTCCAAGAGGTCCTAAAAAGAAAATTGTGACATGCGTACTTTGACCTTTTCAGTGCACTAAAATCCTTCAAATGAAACAATCAGTCAAGAAGAGTCCTTTCAGATCAGATCATTTGACTTAAATGGCAGTGTCTTACTCTATGTGATTGATTTGAACTACTTTCGTTAAAAAAATAAATGTCTTGAGCTTTATCACACCACTTCTCAAGTAGCGTATGATTCAGTCCATCTTTTACCATTTTGGTAGAGAAGTCAAGCATACACCTCTTAACAACTTGCAGCGATCGGTTTCTGCTCACATTTTGCCAAGAAAACTGGAAAGTTATGAAACCTAAGTTTGAAAATGTAGTTGATAATGCGACTGGAGTGGATTTAACACCTTTAAAATGCAGAAAGACTGATATAGTAAAAAAGATCAACCTCGTTATAGTGTAGCACAGTGGCCGCCGGTCTGTTTGGTGCCAAGGAATACTTAAACAAAACAACACATTGAGCCCATGCCAGTAGGCTATATTATTATCTTCATCCGAACTAATTGCCAGGCCAAACAGCGACGCGTACTGTATGCACACACAGCCTTCAACAACCACTCATCATTAGGGACTTTAACTGCGCTGTGCCATCCCTGTTGTCATGACAACTAGGCACTGAATTTTGGCTTGGAAACTGTCACATAGTGTAAGAGAGAATTTTTACACTATGTGAGGCATACGGGTTTAAAAGGGTTTTAAACGGTTTGAGCTTGTAGTGAAATGCAGGATCAGGGTTGTCGTGGTTGAGCACTGCCGCGATAAGGAAGGCCTCGGGCTTAATTTATTCTTGGCTCATCTTACATGATCACCTTTATTTGCCTTAAATGATTGCGTTATTTTCCTTAGTTTCCATCCTTCCTCATGCTTTATGAGTGTCTGACATCTGTGATCATCTCCCAACTCGGACACTATCTGTAGCATGCCATTGGGCGGGCAACACGACACTTGCAGGACTGCAGACAAACATCCCCGCGGTATTATCCTCACTCCGTTTGCATTGCATATCCTCTGTAGGATATGATGTATTTTATCTTTAAGACCATTGGGTCTGTGTGTGAGAGAGAGTGTGCTTTGCAAGCGCGCGCGTGTGCGTGCGTGTGTGTGTGTGTGTGTGTGCGTGTGTGTGTGTGTGTGGGTGGGTGTGCCGTCAGCTAGCAAGAATGCATGGGTACCGCCAAAGCTAAGATGGCTGCCAAGCGCTAAGATGGCTGCCAGGATTCCACAGAGCGACGCACGAGAGAGAAAGAGAAGCAGAGACAGAACGAGTGTGAGAGGAATTGAGGGAGAAAGACGTGAAGATGGACTCTCACTTTCTCGGAATGAGGGAAGAGTGTTGCGAGGAAAAATAAACTCTATCCTTATGTGTTATCCCCTCTTCTTTTCGACCCAGAGGAATGAGGTTATTTTGTTTGTTTCTTTTATGTTTTCTTGGTTTTGGCAACGCGCAGGGTGAATGGTGCAGCAGTTTGCTGGCACGCCGTCCCCTAATGCCACCCAAGATTAGGACACTGATTTGGGGTTTAGACGAATTTGAGATTGGGGGGCCTAGTACTGGCTGCGAGGGGGCCACGTTCTGGCTAAGGAGACTTGGCCCAGGACGGCCTTAAAGCTTCAGCGCTGTGCAGTAATTGGCCTGTATATGATACAACCATAAAACTCTACAAGACTGCATTACGCATCTGAGGAGGAATGGCAGCCAGCGGGCCAAACAAAACTAGCTGAAGCAGGCAGCTCTCCTGCCTGCCTGCCCCTATAGATGTTAAGGTAAACACACACTGGAGATACAATCCAAACAATGCCGAGTGTACATTTTTCAAGTACTCCTCAAGTTACAAGTCAGCAGTGGAGAAGCTGAGGTTTCTTGGGACCTTTAACACTTTACCCAACGACACTGTCAAAGGCATTTACTAAAAGAGCGCGTATGTTAGAGCCAGAGTCCCTGAAAAATGTGGTGTTTTTTAAGCCAAAAAGAATGAGTACTCCAAAGACACTAAGACGCTCCAAGCTAAATTGCCTTTGATGCATTTTCTACTAAATTCGAAAAGTGATTTTATAATAATAATAAACTTTATTTATATAGCACCATTCATACAAGAAATGCAGTTCAAAGTGCTTTACAACAAAGATATTAAATGCGCCAAGTGCTTTACAGAAGAGAATGCCAGAAAACAGAAATGCAGGATAGTAACTTTTTGATTTGCCATTTTATGACTTTCAACTGAGGCCCAACCTGAGCGGAAATATGCACCCATCTTTAATCTCTGTCCCGTGTCTGTCTCTCTTTAGTGGGGAAAAAAACATGAAAGACGACGCCATTTCCCATAGAGTTTCTGACGAGATCGCTCAGATGCTAACCTGCCCCCTCACCTTTGGGTACTGTCCAGACATCTGTCCACCTTGACTAACCATATCTCTTTCTCTTTCCCTTTTTCCTCTTTTCTTTCAGAACAATCAGGACAATCAGACAACACAAACCAGCAAGGGGACACAGACGTCAAGCCCCCACCAAATGGTGAGTTTACAGGCATGTCCAGTTTGTGCACATACACATGCATGCATAAAATCTGCGCTCCCTGTGCCCACATGCAGCCACACCGACACAGGCGCTAACACAAATGCACATACTGTGTATGTACACCATCCCTACATGCAGGCCTCTCCGTGTGCAAGAGTGTGTCCCGCCAGAGTTGGGTGTAAGTTTATTATGGTAAGGAGAGCTGATGGTGCTGTAGCGTGGGGGTTGTGCTGAGATTGTGGCAGGCCACTCATAAATCACATTGACGTTATTGGAAGATGGGAACCACATGGCCGCTGCCGAGCTGAGCACTGACCTCATGTGCTGTCCCTGCTGTGGTTAACCCCAGACAGAGATGGAGCGAAGGAGGGAGATGGAGAAAATGGAAGGGGGGGGGTTGCTTGAAAAGAAAATGAGAGGTGAGGTGGGTGAAGAGAACAGGGAAGAGAGAAGGGATGGACTAATGGAGAGGAGGATGATAGGAAGGAGGGAATAGGAAGTGTCCTTCCTGTACACATACACCTGGATATAATGAGCAGAATGGCACATAGTTAACAAGCTAACAAAAGTCCGGAGGAGCATCATGCTCAAAAATGCTCAAAGAACCATACGGTACACTGGGCACCTGTGTTCCATTGTGTCTCTGCCCTTGTGAGAACCAGGTTTGGATAATTCTGACAATTCCTTGCTGTGTGAAATTGTTGCTAACCATCTATCTCCTTTTTTCACTGACCAATATAGGTCATAGGCTAGGCACTTGCTTTAACGTTAGGGCTTCAGTAACTGATTTTTTTGGCAACCATGGACAGCAGAAACAAGCTGTGACCACAACGCTGACATATTTTCACCTTTTTTGAAGTTGTCATGGCGTACAGCTGCCTACTTGCTCGCCCAGCTGACACAGAGTCAACGTTCGCTCTCCTTTTTAGCGGTTTTTAGTCTCCATGAACTCCTGAGAGCAATATCTGGCTCTTTTAGCTGGTAAATGTGCCACTGAGTCCATTAGCTAGTTGCTAACTTTATCTGTCTGCAAGTACTGAGCAGGTAATGTACAGTTGGTTTTTCGGAGCGTTTTCGACGACGCTCATGAGAACGGCGAGAGTGAACCAAAACAGTTGCGCTCCGTAAAAACCAAAACAAGTTAAAGATGCTAAAACGCTTCTTAGAGCTAGAGGGAACCAGTTAGGTAAGAGTTCTCTATTTGTTTGTCACTACAAGCAACCACCTTTACATACAAGTAGTATTGTGGTCCATTGATGACATAAAAATATTGATTATAGCTGCTTTAAAGTTTGAATACCGCGAGGACAAGTGTTTAGGGATGAAATTAAGATTAGATTTAGACATAGGTTCAAATTAGGGGTTGGTGGTTAGACATAAGGGTTTAAAGAATAATCTGGCTTTATTACATCTCAACTTTTCTTTTCATACTTTTGGATGTAATGACATTGTACGTGGTGAAATAGCTAAAACAAAAGTCAGACGTTGCAAGAAAATCAAGCAGTCAGACAATCGTGAAGGTTTTAAACAGAATGTCCACATCAGCCAAACCTTTTTGTGAGCTAAAACAAAGGTGAAGGGTTACAAAGATCACACAGTTTTCCTGTGCAGTGTGAGGGATTTTTAGCAAGATTTCCTGAGAGCTCACTTTGGGTTTTACCTCCAAATAAGTGGTTTACATAATCTGTCTTATCTGGCTTGTTTACAACCTGTCTGAACGCTGGACCGCTCATGTTTCTCGTGTTGTCCCAAACACGGCAACTATGCTGTAGCAATGTCTTCGTGTTTCCAGATCTCAGCAATCACTTTGGCAAGTACAATGTAATCATATCTGATAGAGTCGATGGCCAAAGATGGGAAATTCACACAATGCTAATTGTAATGAATCGGAATTTAGCTTTTTAAGGTTTAGGTTACAGTATCAATGGACCCAATGGAAGGTGCTCATAAAGATAGAATTACAAGAGTGTGTGTGTGTGTGTGTGTGTGTGTGTGTGTGTTAATCTAACAACAAAAAAGACATGTCCAACCCAACACCCTGTTTTATCTTATAGAAAACACATGGTCCCACTGGATGACACCGCCAGTGTTTCGAGCTTTTCCATACATGTGTTTTTCAGCTCCCTCTGCATGTGTGTGTGTGTGTGTGTGTGTGTGTGTGTGTGTGTGTGTGTGTGTGTGTGTGTGTGTGTGTGTGTGTGTGTGTGTGTGTGTGTGTGTGTGTG
>JAVQJF010088212.1:0-49828 GCA_036023855.1 Gadopsis marmoratus
GGACCCTGGCTGTTCGCTCTGCTTCTCTTGCTCTGTAGCTTTATTTCTATTGGCTCTTCTCTCTCTTCCTGTCCCACTCTGGGCCCCCCCCCCCCCTCCGTCTCTCGCTCTCATCTTGCGTATCTCACCCACATCGTATTAAATGCAATGGTTTCCCTACCTGATGTGTGTCTGCTCCCATGTATCTAGGAGTTTGCATTTACTAGAAATAGCGAGCTGACTCATCAGGCCAGCGCGCATATGAGAACTCGTCCAAGCACTAGCCCACACACATATCACACCGAGTAGACTGCCCAGACGCACACACAGAGTGAAAAAAACACAGAGCCATTTGTATGCTAAAATGAAGCTGACTTTGAAGGACTGAGGTGGCTGACTGAGGATCCTGATTGAGAGCACTGATGAGATACAGAAGGTTGGACAAACAGCCAGAGAGCTTTTCTCCCCTTGCTCACCCTCGAGATGGAGATTTTCATATGAATAACACCGAAGCTGGAGATGGCAGAGCAAAAGGCCTCCCTTTCTCTGTCTCTGTAGCTCTTACACACAAACGTGCCTTCAAAGAAACCTCTCTCGCAGTGTACGAGGTAGCTTCACACGTACTTATTGTTTATCCTCTGATTCAGACACAAACAAAGGCCAGAACAGTGCTCTTTCTGTTTTATGCAGAACTTCATTACTGGGGTAAAAAAACAAAAAAAAAACAAGCACCACAAATTAATTTCCTCTAGTGAGCAGATACCGCCCCGGTCATTTGTCTTGTTCCATAAGGACTTTAATGATTATAAGCGAGGTCTTCCAGACATTAATCCTAGTTGAGGACAGATAATTACCTTCAACCAGGTTAAAATAAATCCACTGCCAAAACGCATAAAATGAACAATAAAATATACACCGTGTGTACCGCACGGCTGCTTTCAGAAAGTGAGGACATTCGTCACATGGCTCATCACTTTATTCTTATAGTGGGACTTCTCACAACAATCAGAGTGGCCAGTACAGACGTGACAGGGAATGACAAGAAGGAGACATGCAACAAAAGGTCCAAAAGGATTTTGCAGTCACAATATGTAGTTAACCACTAGGCCACCAGATGCCTCATTAGAGCTAGCCCTGGTCAGTAGTACAAGTTCCTAGTTTACATTTTCAACATTCTCTCCATATGACATTTTATGAATGGCTAAGCATTCTCTTTGACAGCCGGGATTCGTAGTTCGATCGTCCGGATCACATTTTACTACTCACGTCTCAGTTGTGTAGGTGGAGCACCTCTCCAGCGGGATCTTCAGGACTCGGTCGTTGAGCCCAACGAAGAGCGACCTGTCGCTGTGCAGGATTTGCAGGCTCAGGATTGGTTCTTGTACTCCTGGTGGGAGAAGCTCCATCTCCTCCAAGTAACAACCTTGTAGGTTTTTATTGGGTGTAGCCAGTGCCTTTAAGATGGTGCCATATTCTGATTGGACAAGAAGGACGAGAAGAAATATCAGAAATGCTATTTAAAATGCACATCTCTGCTTGACCTTTCTTTTTCTGGTAATATATTTGAGATATGGTGTGTTGCTACTTAATATATTTGAGGTGTGAGAAAATAAGTCCGTTTTTTTCCCTTTCTCCTTTTCTTTACTAACCTGTGCTGATGTACATAACATGGTAGAGGGTATCCATGCCCTGAACAATGTCCACGACCAGGTTGGAGAAGCGAACGTCATCCTGCATGACCAGCGGATCAACAGACTCCGGCTGGACCACGTCGTTCATCAGGTAGAGCCGCTGGGCGTCCTGCAGGCTGCGCTCCGTCAAACCCTCGTTGGGACCCTCATCATCTATAGTGCCACACTGGAGAGGAAAGGCGATGGGGACAGAGAATATAGAAGGGTGAGGGGTTGTGAAAATGTGGTATGGATGCAGGAAAATGAAAAAGGAAGGCAGGAAGAATGCAAGAAAGAAAAACAAACCAAACAATGTGCCTCACACACCCAGTCATTACTCTTACTAAATCTATACACCGTGTCTGGCTTGATTGTTTCAATTCTTAATTCTATTCTCAGTAAATGCAAAAAAATTTTAGTTGATCAAACCTACAGTGTGACTGTGATGTGACCACATACAACATTTAGTGGGACACTGCAGAAGAAGAAATATGAAATGACATCCTTCTGAAAGCTTAGTTTGGGCTGCAGAGCTTAGCTGTGGATTGAAGCTTCTGCTCATTCTTTGGGATTTGAAATGAGAGGTTCCATTTTTGCATGTTGTTTGGAGCAGTAGATGGTTTTATATTAAGTATAAGAATACATTTTCATATCTATAATATTAAATATTTGAAATCTACATTAGTATCACTTTTTCATATTAGGTTTTTGACTAGTCCCTTCAGAACCTTTTTTGTAAACCAAAATATGTACTACACTGCACTCTATTACCTTTTTATACATGTAAAAGTAAAGTAAAAATGTGATTTGTTTCGGAGTATCTTGCAATCTCAGATGCGCCCTGTTCATGGCCATTTCTGCACATAGCCGCTAAGCTGTGCAGTTTGCTAGCTGTGAAATTGGTGCTGCTGAATTCAGTGTGTAATGTAACCTTAGTGCTTCAAACCGTGCTGTGTAGAGCCGCCAGCGAGCTCTAGACATAGAAGTGGTTTTAGATACTAGATTACAGATGGTTTTGCTAATTTAAAAGAAATGTAATTTAAAGAGTTTTCATTGGAGTGATACAGCCTGAGATGACATGTTTTTGGAAAACAAAATCCTTTCCACTGTCATCACTGTGCTTGTTGGGATTGAGGCTTGATTTGACTTGCCTCTGAATTTGATTATCTTTATGCAGAAAAACTGCAGCAATTAGTATAAAATATGATGCTTTTTGTCACAGTTAGCCAACTGAACTGTGTTAAGACTATTGTGGGTTGATTTAGCTGGTATTAGACCAGTCTGGATGTGGTTATTAGGTTAAACCAACCTGGAAGTTGTGGATGGGGTTGGGCGTGGGAAGCCAGGTGGAGCGAGGGTTCTCCTGGGAGCGGAAGGGCCCGTTGAAGGCCTGTGTGATGGCGCTCAGGTTGAAGGCACACACTGCAGATGCTGCAATGCTGTTGCTTTGTAGAGAGATGGACAGGGACACCAAGACAGCAAAGGGAAGATAACAGGTGGCAGAAAGGGGAGGAAATGAGAGGAAGGTATGGAGAGACAGGGGAGTAGAAAAAAAAAAAGTATTATTTCAACGGATAATATTAAAAGTGTACATGTTGGCAGTAAATGTAAAGCCCTATCAGAAATCAGCAGTGGACAGCTGTGTAATAAAACCATTCAGCAATGTGTTCCATCCTCATTTATACCTGCACGAAACAGGTGCAACACTGCTGGCTTGCTTTGGCTGGAGGCTATCAGGCCTGCACAGTGACTGGGGACAGGATTAAGCTGAGGATATGTGGGGCAGTTGCACTCATTATGTGCACACACACACACACACATATACACACACACACACGCACACACACACCAGCCTCATAGGTGTCACACACGAGCGTAAACCCCGGTTAAACTGGCAGCATGAGTCAAGTTATTATCGTGACGCTCTTCTGCCATTAATGTACTGCAAGGTAATGAGTTTCTTAACTGCCTCCATTTTTTTTTTTGCCCCTTTTTCCCCCATACACACAGCTCCACACTTTTTACTACGCAGTGAACAGCCTGCTGCCTTGGCATAGTTTGTGGGATGCTGATAAACCATCAGTTAGAAGATAGTGAGTGATAACATTGTGGGGACACAAAGAGAGAAACAGCAAGAGAGAGAGAGAGAGAGAGAGAGAGAGAGAGATTCAGACAGTGAGGCAGGGAAAGAAAGACTATTGTAAGGACTTCATGGTGCTTTGTGAGCCGTTTCGGTACTTTGGATGAAGTATAAATCAGTGAAGGCTGCTGCTTGCTGAAAAAGCTGTGTCCCGGGGTTTGGTAAATGGGTTTGGTGAGGACTAAATGTGCTGTTAACAACCCTTGGGCTGCTTTAGCTCAGATATTAATTCCTTTTATTTCAATTTTCTTATGACATTAGTTACTCATCTATCTGCTAGGCATGCCACACTCTATATTTATACATGTTTTAGGACCGTTTTCACAAAAGAAAAGAAAAAACTCCTAAGCCATTTGAAACGATTTGACTCTCAGCAAATGTCTGTATATGAATGGACAGAGGAGAGTGTCATTGTTATAGGTGTAGGAACAATGCTGAAGGGACATTCTGGGGTTTGGCAATGTCAAAAAAGTAAACAAATCTGTCCATCTTCATCTTCACTTCACTTGTTTTTATATTACTTATTGCCATTTATCATAGTTATGTTTTGAGTTTTTGGCTCTACAGATCCTGTCATGCTTGCAAACAGGAAGTGTCACCACGCCTGACTCGGAGCCCCTTTTATCTTTAGCCTCAAATTGTTTCCATCTTGGCAAAGCTACACCATGAACAGTTACGCAGGCATTAGCTACTAGCAGTTTCTGCTTGCACTATAACCACTGACGTAACGGCAGCAATCACTGGATTACTTTTGGAACATAAGAGAAAGTAGAAATTTCATGATTATGCTGCAGGATCTTAAGTTACAAGACGCATCTCTTAATATGATTTTGGATCTGAACATATTTATGGACTTGTGCATGGATGTCGATTGACCTTTAAGAATAATGTATAGTGAAGAGAATCTGAGCTAAAAAAAAAGGTCCACTTACTAATTAATCTGAGCTTCATCTTCCCCTACATCAAAGAAAAAGGCTTTCACTGGAAAGTTGGAATATACACTAATCCCTGCAGTATGTGGATGATGTCTGCACATTCTAGTGTTTCTGATTTATGATACAAAATGCATCAATCTAAAAGTACTGTATGGGCAAAACACAGGTCTTTATTACCCTTCTCATGTTCTCACGTCTCACATTTAGATGTATCTAAGTCTGCTTGAGCGATCTGTGATCACTGTAGCTGTTTTTCTTTGTGTTGAATGTCACATTCTCAGAGATCCAGTTCAGGATTGTGAGAAAGCTAATGTGCTCTGTCATTACCGCAGGGTGGTAAAGTGCTGCGCAGCTCCAAATGAGCTCTGGCTAAACAACGGGGGAGGCAGAGCAGGTGGCTCATTGACTGACTAGCAGGCTGCAGAGAACAGCCTCCAGACTTCAGTAAAAAGACTATCTTTTTTTTTTAAATGGCTCTGGTGGAGACCGGAGTGACAGGGAAGCAGAGACAAGCACAGAGTGTGAAGCAGAGTGATTGCTGTGGTACATCGGCAGTAACCAAACCCCATCTGGAGGAAACCACAGGCAAATGAGCTGCAATAAGTTTAGCGGCAGCCACAACAGTTTTCACACTCACAAACACACAGTGTGACATAATAGGAAGTTAAACGGTGGCTTTGTGGTTGTACTGTAGCTACAGCTTGCATTGAAGCCAAACTCTACCACAGTAAAACCTGACACTGTCCAGATCATTTGACAGTGGGTTGCTGCACATAATGCCAAGAGAAAAAAAAAAAAAGGGGGGAGCACTGAAGGGAATACAGTCTTATCACACTAATGGATGCAACCCATATGTTGGGAGTCTGCTTAAAAGCACGGGAATGTGATTGAAAAGCTGCTTGACATCGCCCAGAACCATGATGATCACTTTCATTATGAGTGAAGCTCTTTCTTCAAGTGACTCATCTCATCCCAACAGCCTGATCCCGTCACTGTTTGTCCTCTGAAATAGACTACTTCTTGATTTCCGGTCATGTTTTACAGAATTCATCCCCTGTCAACCTCTCTGTCCTTGCTCTCCGTCGCCTTTTCTGTGCCATGAACTAAATTGTTGCTACCTGGTGGCAAATAAGCAGGTAAAATGAGGTCCGGGTACAACATTAAAAAGCTGCTTTGGCACTTTGAAAACGACAAAGTACACTTTGCTGAGTATGTTAACACTTTGGCATTGTTAGTTTTACTTAAAGAAAAAGGCTGGTGATATTCTACATGCCTCCTATTGTCTGATCACCTGAAAAGACCAACACCAACAATGAATTAATCCTGTCTGTGTGTGCGTCTCACATTCCTCTGTGCCATAGATACGTTGTTGTTTTTGGGGGCTTTTCCCAAGATTTGTTGACAATGAGAAAGACATAGAACAATGTGGTTGATATACATCTCACTCAATAACCTTATCTTTTTAGGATGGATGATGGTATAGTTTCACATTTTAAACCAGATCCCTAGACTCTTCCATTCACGATCTATCTTGTCCATTCTTAAATGTTTTCCTTTATGATTATATGATCTGCCATATTACGTCTTTATTATTTAGTGGTTTTCTGTACAATATGCCTATTGTTTTGTTCCATTTATCTATATTTCTTTTTTTTAAATTGATATTTATCGATTGTATTTTTTAACCTCTCTTGAAATACACTTTTGTAAGCATTTGTTTTTAAACTGATTTAACAAGAAAATAGACATTTGCACGTGCATTGTATACACAGTACACACACACACACCCATGCAGAGAGAGCACAGTGGAGTCCAGCTGAAACCACACGTTTGTAGCTAATGTGCCTAACCTCATTTTATGTGAGAAAAAAAAAAAACGGAGCCGCTAAAACTACATTAAGGCCAATGTTTCAACCTCAGTGAATACCTGCATCGCAGCAGAAAAGGAAAAGGGCCCACTCAGCAGAGCTACATGGCTGCAGGGACTGGAAATTGAACCGAGGCTGCCAGGATTATCCATACATATTTTTATACTGCACAACAATACGACAGCAAAAGCAACAGCTTTGGCCCAGAACAGTCACATTCAGAGGCAGACTGAGTCAGCAAACCCTACACTAAACAATAAAGCAACGCCACAGGTTCAGTAGGTTGCAAAGAGAGCCAGGTGTTAGATTTGAACCATTGTAAAGAAGTGCACAGTTCACTAGAATGGCACTGTCAACAATATTTGATCACTGTTGTATTGCTTTTAGTCTAAGCTCGACTTGGCCTATTTTCACAGTATTTCTAATCAAATGCAAATTGACCTTAACTGAGGGAAACCAAGCAGAGTCCAAATAGCAGATTCAATTACGAGAATATTTGTGACAGGAATGATAAAACTGCTGGTACACAAGCAGCAGATTCTGTCAAACTGTTTTCAGATCAGGCACAGTCTTCCACTGGGGGCCCGAGCCTCATTTCAAGGTAGATTTGGTGTCAGCTTGTTGATTCGGAGAGCGAGAGGACAACATTGTGCAAAATCAAAAAATATTGTAGAGTTGTATGACTTGCTTCACTTGGCTGCCCAGCATATCATTTATCATCCAAGTCAAATCTGATCTCACTTGGAGCCAGTCACGAATTTGCCATGGATAGGAGGGATTTTAGGAACCGTAAGAAGTGTTGTGTACATACGTCAGGTTGTACATGCAAATTTGAAATGCGTGAAAAAGTTTAACAATACCAAGCAGCCACGAGGCTCCTTATTAGAGCTTCAACTAATGATTACTTAGCCTGATAATCAGACTGAATTGCCATTTCGTTTCATGTCATTATTCAGTCAAACATCATGAGCGATGGCTGTACAAGCCGTGGTGGAAGGACCCAAATGCAGACAGCACAGGCAGACTGGAGCTGTTCAGCGATTCATTAGCAGAAACAAGCTTACATGTGGCTAATACAGGGAGACAGACAGGCTTTCAGTTGCCGGTCTTCCTGCCTGAAAGCAAATAATATTCACGGGGTCAAACAGGAACATGGGCAAGTAGTGCAACAGAGACGAATCAGAATGACTCAACAAAGAGCAAAGCAAAGGAACCAGTACATATAGAAAAGGGACTAACGAGGGAATCTGGGGCAGGTGAGCACTAGAATACAGGTGAAACTAATCCACACAGGCAGGAAAAGAACAAAGACTGGAAGTAATACTAGAGCACACAGACAAGAGGTTAGACTACCAAAATAAAACAGGAAATTAACCAAGAGCATATTTAACGAACAATACATTTAATGTTTATCATAATGATCAAAAGAAATATGATGATTTCAGAGTCGTTATTTCTGTAAGACAATTTAAGGCGCCGTATACTCCACCAGAAATCAGATTGTTAGGAGCTGAGTCCAACTATTTCTGTACCGTTGGAAAACCGACAATCTGCCATTCACACCCAGTGCGGCGCTTACATTACGTGGTCCGACAACACGTAGTACAAACTAGTTCTTATCTAGCATAACCTGTACAGACGCGTCTATCTGATCCATATTTATACCATATCCTGTCTAGAAGCTCTGATTAGTGGGTTGCTTCTCCAACCATGTGAAACTGCTGAAATGAAGCACTGAAATGAGCAGTCCTACAAAATATGAATCATTGAAAAGAGATGAGCAAAGCAATTTAGAGGTGTAAGGATTGCATTCTCTTGCCCTTCACAAGTGCCTAGAGCTCAAGTTGACATCTTCAGATTGCTTGTTTTTTGTCTGACAAACAGTTCAAGATCCAAAGATGTTCAATTTACCGTGAAATATAATCCAGAGAAAAGCAGCACATTTCTTCTCACATTTGAGAAGATGGAACCAGCAAATGTTTGTCAGTTTTGCCTCATAAATTACTTGAAATATAAATCACTTCTAATAATTGTGTCATATAATTCTATGTCAATCTACTAATCAATTAATGGACCAATAGTTTCAGCGCTCCTCCTCATCCCGCCCCCAACCCCTCAGATATAAGTCGCTCTAAGAACTAGTGGAGTGGAGGGGTCAGTGAAGTCACCCAGAAATAGATAAGGAGGCTCATAATTAGTTAGTAATAGCAGGTCGGACACCTCAGCAGGAGAATCTCGCCGCCACTCGGAGCTCACGACAGAAGGACCCTGCCAATAAGGGCCCGGAGTTAATTAAAAGACCTGGCCATGCTCTAAGGTCTCGAGTGTCCTTATTCTGATGGAATGCTAAACCCTCCACTACATAAGCGCTCGACAGGCTCCAACGGCTGGTGCACGTCGCAATAAAATTACATTAAAAGACTTTAACCTTCTTTCCTCTCTCTCTCTCTCTCTCTCTCTCTCTGTCTCTCTCTCTCAAGTAGGGCCACAATGATTATTTCTATTACTGATTAATCCATTGTGTGTTATTCTTTCGACTGACTGATTAGAAGAGGCCCTCCACCAATTTTACACATCAAAATCAGTTGACCATTTATGAGAGGTTACACTCAGCTAGTGAAATCCCTCGTGTGATATCTTCTGCGGCTCTGGATGAGCTCTCCAAAGCCAGAAAAAAAAAAAAAGGTCCTGGTGATGTCATCATCCGGGTCTAACCAAGAGATGCAACCGATTTGCGTTGTGGGAAATGTAGGACCCAGTGTTTGTTGCCTCTGCTGCTTTGATTTTGACCATTCTTTTTAAAAATCTTTGCAAAACCCATCACAATTTCCCGGAAGCAGAGGTGACGCCTTCAGATTGCTTTTGGGCAGGGTTTTGTCCAACTAAAACCCAAATGTTTTTAATTACAATTAAGTAAAAACACAGCAAGCCCTCACATTTGGCAAGCTGGACCCATGCATCCATTATGAATGACCTTAAACATTTAATTAATAATCAAAGTTGATGTTTTTCCTGGTGATTAATGGTCGAATCGCTTCACCGATAATCCGAAAAGACAATGGGGTGAGTAAATTCAACATATAAGATGCCATGGTCACTCCGCACTATTGAGACCTGGCCCAGATTGCGAGCAGGCAGGGAGGATAAGTACTCTGCTCCAACTTTTCCTGCTCTGTTTTACAGCCCCAAACTCCTGGGAGCAGCTGTGAGCCTGTTCAATTTAGGCCAGACAGATGGAGACAGTGTTTGTGGTGATTGCATTAACATATCCAACCCCGATGAGGGAGGCGGATTTGGAGGGAGGGCCGACGAGTTACTTCATCAGAGCAGGAAGGGCAAGGAAGGAGAAGACAAAGGACGACGGACAAAAGCTTGGAGCTCACAGATTTTCCTCATTACGTCTTCTAATTTCCTTCCTCTCTCTCTCTCTCTTTATCCTGCTGGCTTGTATTTCTTTCTGCCTCTTTACCAGTCCTCGCTCTCTCTTTGGCTCTGCCACCAAAGACGGCTGCAGGCTGACGGAAAGCAGCCATGTGGTGGGCGAACACCGGCAGCCTAACAGGTGAGAGAGCAGAAGGTGAGGCAGGATTCAACTTCTCCCCTTCACAGAACACGGAATCATCAACCATGATTGCTCAGTCACACACGCACAGAAGCGTAGACTCATGCTAACACACACACACAGTAGAGTCCAAGACAACACTTTGCTACACCAGCAGTGTTCAACCGCCAACTCTTGATGGTCTCACAGGACATGGGCTAAAGTCAGACTCGATGTTGCAGATCTGATGACTTCAGATTCGACTGTAGCTTGCCTCTGGAGAGAATCCACTAAAAATCCAACTTTCCTGTCACTGTGTAGGACGACGGCATTCATGCTTCATGCTCGCCCTTTTACTCCTCTCCCTCTCTCCTTCCCTTTTTCCTTTCTCTCGCTTGTTTTCTAACCAGGTAGTGTGAATTTCATTCGTGTTTTGAGCGGATAAATGGAAGTGGAGAGATTGCACTTGAACCAAAACATGCATGATTTGTGAACATGCGCTCTGATAGGGTACGAACAAGGGAATTTAATTTGTCAGGTGTGCCATAGATATCAGCTCTATCTGCCCTGTTACTGATCTTCTGATCTAGATAGCAGGATTTTACTATTCCTTTAAGTTTTCTTTCTGTATTTCTGAACCCCAGAGCCTGCAATATTTATTACAATACAATGCTTTACAATGTGTACAGCATACAACCTTCTCTGTCCTTAGACCCTCGATTCATAAGGGTCTATGGAAGTGTTGGAAAACGCATGTATTATTTTGCTGTTACTCAAGGTGAACTTTTTGACCTGACTGTGAGTCTAGATAAAAGGTCAGGAGGTCACCAAAATAATTAGGGATATGCCTTTGCGGATGACAAATATTTATCCAGATTTCTGTGGCAATCTGTGGAGTAATTATTAATAGCAATATGCTCATTGATACCTTGCTCTGGATTATGGTGCTAGACAGACTGACCATACACAGTGACAGATGCCTCCATCCTCTAGTCAGGCAAAAAAAAGTGATGCAATTACACTTTTATTAAAGTTTTTTAAAAAAAACATAACAAGAGCACTAATCTGCACCCTTTGGCTCTGTGTTTCGTCTCTGTAATGAAGTGTGTGACACCCCCATCTGGGGCAATCAAACAGTCTGTATATGCATGCATGCATATAGATGTATCCACACTGATCATTAGCAGCAGCAGAGAGTCTCTAAACTCTGCAAAACTGTATTTCACTGTATAGGTGGGAAAATGTCAAACCTGAGTACCAAACCTTATGAAGTCTGAAATCTGAGGGCTGAATGAAAAGAAGTTGCAGTTGAAGTGCTTTGGTGTGTGTGTGTCACTGTTCTCCCATTAATATTCTTATTGGTGTTGAAAGGGCTCTTCAGCACAGCTGCAGCTTGTTTCGGTGGGTTGTTCATCCTTTCTTTTCAACAGTGAGGGCAACGTTGAGGAGTACGAACGCTTGTATTTATTAAAATTTGTGTCGATTCTTTGTCCCACTAAAATACGTAACAGAGGCTGAATAGCAGACACCAGATTAACTATTATAAATATTCCTAAATGTGTTTGGCAACGAAGGTGCACGCACGCACAGCTAATTTAGATGATACAGGTTTAAAACACTTTTTCTACCTGTCAGTATCCCCTCTGCTACATTGTATTGAATTATAGCATAAATATTGGTTATAGTTGTATCAAGTTACCACTGTTATTCATGCTTATTGAGATTAATTATCTGATAGAAACCCTTTAACAAAGTATGCAATTGCAAATTTGGTGACTGTACAGGAAATAATGAGTGTTTAATAGATTACTGCACCCAAAGGAGTACGGTAAAGCTGTGGAGTAATGAACAATGTGTAGACTAATAATTTGTGTGTGCATATGTGCCTTTACAAACAAACTGTGGAAGGATCTGTACTGGGGTTAAATACGGGGTATTGAGATCCTATTAATAGCAGGAATTTAATCAAAATGTAAAATTATGTATGATTTATGTAAAATCCCTTATGTAAAATACTTGCTGGAACCCAGGAGTTTTAGCATACGTGTGCAAATGTGTTCCCATATTGAAAAATACTGTATGTACTAAAACAAAGACACCCAACTATATATACTGTATATGGTAAATGGACTCTTTCTTATATAGCGCTTTTCAACCGAAACGGTTCCCAAAGCGCTGTACCAGTAATCTAAGTTTAGAACAGTAGTCTAATTCACCCATTCACACACCGACGGGGACACCAGGCCTCCACCAGGGGCAACTCGGGGTTCAGTGTCTTGCCCAGTTCTTCGACATGCGGGTAGCGGGAGCTGGGATCGAACCACCAACCCTGGGGTTTATGGACGACCGCACTATCCTCTCAGCCACAGCCGCTATAATAAATGTATTTATTATAGCAGAAAGTTAGATATCAACTATTAATAATAAACAATTAATGCTCTATATTGTGGATTAAAACATGTATATATTTTTTTCTGTGATTAAATTATTCTCATGCCATCAGTTTTTATTTGTTTAAAAATAAGACAATTGCTCTCAAGCTCTCTGTCAGTCTATTTTGTACTACCACTGGGGGCACCAAAATATTATTATTTATTATTATTTGGGAGTAGATACTTATATTATCGTACCTGAGTGGCAAATTAATGGATAAGATATCCACGCAGTTTGAGCAAACAATGCAAACCTCAGTTTTTAACTTAAATTAGAATGCTGGTTAGTACTGTTGCCTGTACTGTTGTCTTGTACAGCAAGACAGTCCTGGGTTCAAATCCTGGCTAGGACTGGCACCATCAAAACATGCATGTTACAGGGGTTAGGGCTAGGATTAGTTTAGTTTAATTCCATGGGTGCACAGTGGCAGCCCACTGCTCCTAACACTTTGGATGGTTTAAATGCATAGAATTAATTTCCACATGGGGATCAATAAAGGATAAACTTAACTTGATGTATTGGCCAATAATGTGTACCAGTCCAACACTAGGGCTTTTTTCTTTTATCAGTTATTAAATTTGTATACCTCCATAGGTTTTTAGTGGTCATCTAATACAGCAGCCTTCTGACATGCTATTAAAAACATGCTTAATGATATAAAATGTGTTTGATATCAAGTGGTAGCTTATTAGACTCTCTGGAATCCGTGCTACAGGCCGGCAGCAGTGCTGCTGTGATTGATATGTAAAATCATGTTGTTCCTTACTGTTAATTCCTGCCAATCATTCTGTGAGAACCAGAGTATATTAGTGGAGTTTAGCAGTCGAGAATTTTGTTCATCCCTCGCAGCGCTGTTGTTCTCTCTAGCAGGAGAGAACAAAATTCTCGATTGCTAAACTAGAGTCTAGAGTTGGTCTAGACTTGCTCTATATTAACAAGTGCTATGACATAACTCTGTTATGATATAGCGCTTTATAAATAAAATTGAATTGAATTGTGCTCCAACTCATCTTCTGAGTTACATACAGCTCCTCCTTTAATAGTAGCTGATTGTTTCGATTGCTGAAAAGATGCATCTTTTTTCACAATTTATCACAGCACCTTTGATTGTGTGGCTAGAATGAAATGTGTGACAGCTTGGATTTCTGCCTAAGACGATAAGCTTGGTGGTTATTCACTCGCCCAGGTGTCCGTCAATGACAGCACAGCAAATTAGCGAGAACAGTTCCTCACAAACAAATGAAGTGAATGTGATGCGGTTGTTAAGAGTTCCAAATTGTGCACAACAGTCCCTGTAATGTGATCGTTGCCTTCTTTATAATTCCCTCTAACGTCTTCGTTATGAGGAGCACGAGTGGTAAACCGTTTTACCCTTCTGTGCTCTATGTCCATGCTCCAGTGACACACTGCCACTGAGCCGCTCCTCTGCTCACATACTCTGGTGTTCACACAATCTGCAAGAAAACGCGACAGTAGTTCCCGGGACCTGCCTGTGCTCACACCACATGTATCCTAAACCTCTCTTCCCCACCCTTAGGTGGGACATGTAACCTGCCCACAATCCCCTCAGCGTCAGACTTCAACACAGTGCTGTCTAGTGACCAGAACACCCTGGATGGGACTCACTCCCAGCATAGCACCAGCCAGGACGACATGGCCGGCATTGAGGAGGGCAATCAGTGTCCAGCTGCTGTTCAGCTGGCTGATGCTCAGGTGCTGTGAATACATCTGTCTGCATTTCTTTTGACATTTGTTCAATTATTGTGCTTTCTGTCTAAACATCCACCAGGCAGGCTATTACCATTATGTCTCCAGGTCTTTTAGAAGTCTTTTATTATGTGAATTTGTGGTTTTAGAATTGGTTAAAGTGGTTTAAAATGGGGTTCTTATTTGTGCTGATGGTGTGGAAAAGGGCAGAATATTTAAGATTAAAATACATACATTTTCAATAATGCAATGTCACTTTAAGTCCTTCATCTTGCCTTGATTCATGTTTATCTTCATTTCATATGTATGTGTTGAATCTGCAAGGCTCATAGTTCAGTTAACACATAACCTCCACAAAAAACTATCTGGATTTTGTGCTTTGACCCCCCAGGTTGTGTTCAAGCCTCTGTTAAGCTACACAGGCATCCAGGCCCAAGACACCGCTCCTCTTAGTTACAAGATGTATTTTGGAGAGCATCTGTCTTTTTCTGGTAACCTAGAGTGTCTCCGAGCGGATATCGTTGACTCTGACACCTCCAAAGAGCGGAAAAACAAAAGATCCAGGAGGTAAAATTAATTTTAATCGTAACATAATGTTTCAATTAAAATAAATAAAAACAGATTAGGAAATTAATTTCCATTATTTTTTTCTTACTTGTTAGTGTGTTTTAGTGTGCACTCTAATATCAAGTAATATATAATAATATAATTGGACCCTAAGGTCGTTTAATGGTCAATCATGATACACATATACACACGTGCAGAGAGCAATGCTCAAACACACACATCCGGCCATCCTTCTTCCGAGGGGAGCTGGAGCAGTGGTCAGCCTTCTCAGTATAGAATGTGAAATGAATGTCCAATGCTAAATAGTCCCTCCCTCCATCTTTAGACAAGGCATGGTGAACCTCCCTCCGCTGGAGTTCAAACCAGCTCTGCTGATTGAGACATTCAGCCTGAATGCAGTGGTGATGGAGAAGTCGACCAGTGCTCCACAGGGCCCTACTGCAGCTCCGCTCTCCTTCCATGACCTCAACCGCCGCCACTTCAACACATTCCACTGTGATTTCACCACAGCCTGCCAGGCCATCAGCCAGCGTGTGGACATGGCCCTGGTGCGCCTCATCCACCAGTTCAGCACCATGATCGATGATATCAAGGCCACGCAGACTGACATCAAGCTGAGCCGCTACACTGCCGGCTCGGCCTCCCCGACCCCCACTTTCAAGGCCCGGCCATACCGCCACTTCAGGTCCTCTGACTTCAGCCGTAGCTCACGGGGCAGCCTCAACGGGGCGGGGCGCAGCGGAACCCAAACCTTGAAGAGTAAGAGAGTGGTGGGCGGGGGAGCAGGTGGTGGAGGAGGTGTTACTGGGGGTTTACCACTTAATGGGCCTCCATCAAGCATGGACACGCTGGGGAGAAGGGAGCCTCGAGGACGCAGCTCTCTTGGACGTTCAGAGCGACGCACCTCTAAGGTAACTATTATAAAGATAGACTTTAAAAAAGTAATCTTTTGAAAACACAAGTCAAAACCATATTTGAAGAAGTGATTTCAATGATTATATAGAACTTTGCATTGCTAAGCAACAGCCTATGCTCATATAGAATGTGTAGACCTTCAACTCCACAGCATAAATACAGCAGATTTTTCTGTCAGATATTGATATCAGCAAACGCTGAAACAGGAGATAAACCTGGAACCCATTCACAATGTTTATGTTTTCACATTTAAAAAGATCCCATAGAACACCTAAAGCAAGTTATTGCAAAGTCCAGGAGCCAGATTGCCTTTTTTAATCTGCACCTTGGAACAGCCAGTACCTGCCTGAGGACCTCAGTTAAGATCTGGCTCAAACAGTGTTAAAACGTCTTGAATATTCTTTAGTGGCACACCTGTCCAGACCTTTTAAATATTATCATTAAAATCACAAAATGTTTCATTTTCCACACACAAACTCTAGAGGGAGCCAGTAGATAATTGGAATTTCTCAGAACAGACACAGTTCACTGAAACACAGTATCAAGGTATCTGAGGGACTCACGACAGACTTCAACCTTATTTTCCACAGATATAATCTAAACTGGGGCTCTCTGAGTTACTTTCCTGTAAACTGAAGTTAATGTTGTGAATAACTGTCATGACAGCGTACAGGATCATAATTTTACTGTACAGTAAACAGTTGGGCAATACAAGAAGAAATAAGTTAGCCAGACTGTTTATTTACCCTTTAGCCCCATGATGCATATTGTGACATGTCTAGTTGTTTCACAATGTGGAATATTGTGTAACATCTTCAGGTGTCAAGGAAGGGCTCCCGTGACGTGGCAGACCACATGGCAATCCAGATGGACGACTCCGACTCCATCACAGTGTCAGAGCAGAGCGAGCCGTCAGCAGAATGTTGGCAGAACATGTACAAGCTGCTCAACTTCTACTCCCTCATCTCCGATCCCACTGGAATCCTGGAGAAAAGCTCCCCAGAGAACTGCCTGTCAGGTGGGACCAGTTCCTAATTTGCATCCTTTATCCCACTCATGCATTTCCTCTCTGCTTTCTATTGCACTTTTACCTTTTTATTATTGTTCCACACATCACTTTTTAAAGATATTGCTGTGCATTTAGATTTTCCTTCTTCCCTTTCTTCATCTCCAGCTCCATCTTCACCCTCTGCTCGGCTTCACAAACCTTACTGTTACATCTCAATTCTCTCCTGACATCCTTTCTTCCCTTTTGACCTGAACTACAGCTCTTTGTGTTTTATAACCACTTTAATTATCAGACTCTCAAATGGCTTTATTAGACATTGCTTATGTTATTGATTTTCACTGTATTTATACTGCATACATTACACATTTTCCCACACTCTGCTGCTGTTGTTTTGCATGTAATTAATACTTGCCATAATTCATAGTTAATACGCTGTACATCTCTGCTGTGTTATATTTAATATTTTCTACAATTTCAAGTTAAATTATCCCGATGTTACCAATTGCTGCTGTTATGACCGCACATTCCCCCCTGAACAGTTCATTAGGCATAGAGACAGAGCGCAACATGTCATTCTCTGTAAACTACACCCACCGGAGGGGAAAGCAGCCACCGCCACAATATGTAACCAAGGGCTGAAACGCTAACGAAATGCCTGTAGCTAGCTAAAAACATTTGATTTCGGCACCCTTTGTCTACCAGAGAGGACAAACCTAGTTCTGTGGGTGTATCTCAGTGTCCCTTCTCAAGCTAAGCTATTGTAGTTAGCTAAGACACCTGCAAACACAATACTGCATACAAACACATTCCACTGCATACTATCAAAATGCTTTTAGCTTAACTTGCAGCAATATAGTTAACCTAAAAGTGACATTTGGATGTTTCACTGACCAGTGACAGAATGCTTGCTGCACACGTAGATAAGTGTGTCAGGATCACACAGAGTTCCCCTTCTTCCTGCTGATGCCATATGTCTAGATCCACTTTTGTCTTCTTAAGCACTTAGTTTTTGGGTTCGGCAGCTTATAAAGACTTAGTTCTGGGTTTTTTACCCTGTTGGTAGTGCATCCCACCACACAGCAACTTTTAGGCATGTTTCTGGTGTTTGTTAGCAGACCGAAGTGACAAGGAGGCACCTTTACACAATACAATGTCAGTGGAGTGTGTTTTCCCCTCTGGTGAGCGCTCTTTCTCTATCAGAGTAGCTCGTGGTGGTGGGACAGTGTTTCAACAGAACACACCTTTATGCAGTGACAGAATGAGTTCCTGCCTTTGAATTACATTTTTAAAGAGGGTCGTGTCACCCTGCTAAACCTGCAGTTAAGCAAAGACTGTATCATGGTGTACTAAAATCATACTGCACAAATTATTTCTAGTGTTTACGAAATGACTTTGAATAAATAGGTACTAACAGTCTTATTGTGTAAAATGTTGAATTAATTATCAATCTTCTCTTCTCATGCAGTTGAGTTTTGATGATATCACACAGTAGCGGTATAAACATCAGGGGTCCTTTAGTTTTGCATGCACAATGGATTTGTATTTTGTGAACATCTCTACGTTCTCTCTCTTTTGTGCAGAGGGTGGACGCCGGCCCTCAGAGCCGCTCTGTAAAGTGATCTTTGAGAACGAGCAGCAGGACCCCGCCACGCCAAACAAGCCCCCGGGCACGGGAGGGCGGCGACGGAGCCTAGTGAGCTCCGAGCCCCAGCACGTCACGCTCATAGTGTTCGGCATCGGCATGGTGAACCGCACCCACCTGGAGGCTGACATCGGCGGGCTGACCATGGAGACTGAGCTGAAGAAGATCCATGGAAGTTTCACTCTGAAGGAGAAGATGAAAGGTAAGGCCGAGATCTCTGTGTTTTATTAGCTTTTTACTATATTTTTTTATCTTGTTCAGTCACTTCAGGCAAGCTGACCTTAGAAAAATCCATCAGAGTTGTGGTAGTAAAGGTCTGACATCAATCAAACATCAAAGCCAGTCTTTGGTGGATAAATAATATTTTAATGACAACATTTGCCGTCTTTGGCCTGAAACTTGGTATCTACTCCTCTGTTTAAGAGGTATAAATGTTCCAAAATCTTGTGTCCTGATTAAATCATTGATTCCATACACTAAATATAAATTATAAATTATTAAATTTTGCTCAAACAGGTAGACATTAATTCTTGGTTGAAAGGTTGAAAAGTTTGTTCCGTTTGATCTTATCTTTCATGTCCACAGATATCCTGCACCAGAAAATGACTGAGACGTGTGCGTCCGCTCACATAGGAGGGGTAAACATTGTTCTACTGGAGGGCATAACACCAGACATCCAGTACGTACAAACTCTCTTTAACCTCTTCTAATTAGGGAAAGGATTTAACAATTACTTTAAACAAAATGAGCCTTTATAAATATGAAGGTTTTTGCTTCTCATTTTGAAAGGAATTCTTAGAAAAAGGAGAGACGTGTAATTATACTTTGAATAGCAGAACAGAGCATTGATTCTAACCCTTGCTGGAACATGGTTTGTTGATTGTGGTTTGAATTTGGTAAAGAATTCATTTTTTTGTTTTTAAAATGTTTTAATTCGAATTACTTAATTATTTTTGCTGTTTTTAATCAATATTCGTGTATTTTCTGTGTTACCAAAGAGAACAACTTATTTGCTCTTAACTGCGGTGTATAAAACTTGCTCTAAGTGTTACAGCTCGGCCAACATGCTTCTCGTGATATCAAAATAATGTGTGGAAGCAGAAGAATAACAAGAACACAGTAGCAGAACTTGCACATGGATGCATTAATGTTTTTGTGCATTTGTAACTTTAGTTTAAACTAAATGCGTAGGTGCCGTGTTTTTCACAAACGCTGGCGCTCGGCTAGAGCCAATTACTGACTCCTTTCCAGCCAGGTAATTTTAACAGCTGTTTGTTTTAACCGCAAGCAATTTCCTCAAAACAAAGCCACCCTAATCAGGTTACAAGCCTTGCAGTCATGCATTCAGACAGGCTGATGCGTCTCATCTCAGAACTTCTACTGCTCCTCCAATAAGAAGCTTTTTCCCCCATCTCATTCTATTTAACAGATGCTCCCACTGTGAAAATAAAACTGGAACTTAATCCTTTTTTCATACTATATGCTTGAAACTGCGCCCGTGTGTTTGAGTTTGCCAGACAACCTGGCACTTCATAGTTGTTATTGATGTATAAAATTGCCTGACATTCAAATGTAAGGAAGAATGATTGCAGTACCACTCCACATATTTTCCACCTCGCCTGTTTGATTCAAATGGACGCTGTGTGCAGACAAAGGACACTGATAAGCGATAATCAACAACAGGCTTCAATGCAGATGTGCTGGGTCACAATTAAGGCATGCCATATATGCAGATTTTCAGCAGTTGTTTTGAGATATTTTCTACCAAGTGCAGTTTTCCTGAACATTGAATGTAACTCTGATTATTCTTGTTGGCTTAGTTTACTCTAGTTTTTTGACCACTTTTTGTCCAGAGTGCATCTAAACTTGTGCATCTAAAACAATTGTCCCTCTGAGCTGACCACATTTTCCTCAATGTTCTTGCTTGTGAAAAACTGTTTTCATGTATGATGTCAGAGAACTGTTTCAAACTTTCTTCTGTTCTTCTTCTTCCTGCTCTTCCTTTTTTTTTTTTATCTACTTTGGCTTCTCTTCCAACTACTTGCATAGACTGGAGGATTTCCCAACATCTCCCACCAGCACAGCTAAACAAGAGTTTCTGTATGTTACTGCTACCATTTAGGGCTCACATGCATTAGTAAATCCAAAACACAGCTGTCCTGATTGCACATCCATCATCTGTCTGAGTCACCTGTCACCCATGTGTATTTTCAGGACTCTCCTTGTTAGCTGATGTTAACTGTTTGTGTATGAAGCCACTTTCATTGATTCGTTGACCTAAGGGTTACCATTCCTGTTGATTTTAGAAAGTTGGCTGGTTGTATTTTTAATACTTAACTGTTCTCTTAATGTTTACAATTTGGCAAAATGCTGAAATATCTTAGTCAGTCTGATATTTCAGCATTCAGTTTCATAAGCCATCTAAGAACATAGAATATGCTGTATTTACTACAAGAGGCAGGATTCCAAATGTTTTTATGATTAAGTGACCTTGCATTCAGTGCCATGGTGTTCAAATCATTACCTTATTCATTCATAGTGGACCATGTGTCACTGTCATGATTACTCATTCTACCTGTTCACAGAAAACTGAATGCTGTCCTGAATCTGCATGTGTTTCACTGTTTGATGTCTTCTCATTAATTCCACTTAAATTGCACATCCATTCAAATGTCCACATCATCTGGAAAGAAAAAAAAATCACATTTCCAGTTTCCGCTTTGTTTCAGAACGGTGGTCAAATGCAACATCGCCAAGTCGCAGGCCTTGTACAGCGCCCAGCGAGGGCTGAAGACCAACAACGCAGCTGTCTTCAAAGTGGGGGCCATCATGATCAACATCCCCCAGCATCCAGCTACTCTGCACAGCATGATGGTCCGCAGCTCCCACCAGCTCTCCAAGCAAATCTCTGACCTCATCCGCCAGCCCTCAAATATGTATGCCGAAAATGTTGCACACAAGTATATTTAAAACCCTCAAAGAATTAATCATGCAACACCTAGATGTCATTAGATTGTCTTCTATACTTTCATATTCTCACAAAGAAGGCTTTCATATACATAAGACACAGGTTGCTACAGCATATCCACACTGTTGCCAGTTAACAGCTTTTAAAGCCTATGTGTGGTCTGTTCCCATGGTAATATTCTGAATTATGTTAATATATTTATAGAGTTGTAGGTGTGCTGAGGATATAAAACAAGCATTCTATGATTTAATGTTCACAGGAATATGAGCAAGTATCTGCAAAGCTCTCCATAACAACACACACACAAATATATATATATATATATATATATATAAACTTTATATGATATATCGTTGTACACCTCTAAAGTCTGTTTAAAAAAGGGGGGGGGGGTAGATTCAAATGTGTGAAACAGTATCCAAACAATGGCCAAATTCAGGCGATTCTTTTGTTACTGAGCGTCTTTAAAAAGAGATCAACGTGTAGCGACAAAAGCAAACGTGTCCTCGTAGCTATTAAACTGAAATCTCAGCACTGCAGGACAGAAACTAAAGGGGAAGCACGTGGAGCTGAATCCTGAAGATTTTTGTATGTATTCCTGTTAGATTTCTCTCTAAATGCGCGCTGAACTTTGCAGACTGCCTTGCTCCTCTCTGCCTAACGACTCCGCGCCGGTCTACGTCGCTTGCCTTCATTTGACGATGCTGACAAATCAAGAACTTCTCTTACCTTCGGGATGCAGAGGCTCCAGACCAGACTCGAGTTGTGTATTCCTCCAAACCGGTGTGTGTGTGTGTGTGTGCGTGTTTGTTTGTTTGTTTGTTTGTGTTTGTTTGTCTCTCTCTCTCTCTCTCTGCCTGTGGGTATAATCGGTTGGGTTCCTCTCCAGGAACAAGGGTGGAAATGTTGGGATCCAGGTAGGAACTGCGCGAAACACCGGAAAGCAAACATGTTGGCCGCCGCTTCTCTGCTGCCAAAACAGACGCGTTGGGTCGTCGTTGTTGTCGTTGTTGTCGTTGTTGTTGTTGTTGTTGTTTGTTTTTGCTTTTTTGTAATCGCGCGTGTCAACGAGCGGGCTGCCGGTGGGGGACATCACTGCACGGGAGCCCCGTCAGAGACGTCCCTGCACGCTGGGACAGTCAAACGCAATAAGGCTACGGACGCGCGGACGTCTCCTTCCCTCCCGACGCGCGGAGCTGCGCGGAAAAATGCAAAAAATGACAGTGATCCGAAAACTTCGCCGAGACGAGCGAGAGAGAGAAAAAAAAAAAAAGAGGGCAGAAAGAGGGAGCCCGGAGTGGAGAACTTACCTCTTTTTGGGGGTTTTTGTTTTTTTTTTTGGTTCTTTTTTTTTTTTTTATTCGGGCAGTCACCTTCGTCTCCTTCGGTGAGCGCAGCCGGACAGTTAAGTTTAGTTTGTTGTAATTTGGCGCCTCGTTGTTTCCCGTAATATTTCTCTCAGAGGTTTGACAGTGTCAGTGGAATGTTAAGTATGACTTTGGTATGAAATCAACGCGCTGCACTGCGAAGCGGAGGGGGGGAGGGAGAAGAAGGAGGAAAGAAAAAAGGAAAAGAGAGAGAGCGCGAGAGAGAGGCTTTTCGGGGAGGAGCCACCGGCCCGCGTCAATCAACGAGCTTCGGGGGGGCGGTGGCTTCACTCCGGGACCCGCCCACCAAAAAGCCCTGCACACACCGAGCTGCAGCTTCCTGCCGTAAAAGCCCGGAGTTCTTTCCATCAGAACCAGTAGCTACGTTGTCAGCAGTTTGAGCCACAGTAGCTCCTCAGCTGGCCGAACCATGACCCGTGGTTCTCCTTCCTCGGGCCACGTTTGGTGGGTTCTGACCCCCCACAGGAGCTGCAGTGCTGGAGATGCTCTGACCCCTCTAGTCGTCCAGCCACCACTGGTTGGTCTGGTTCCGTGTCTACGTCGCTCACGTCCTTACGCTTGCACATTTTTCCTGCTTCAACACATCAACGTTGAGGACAAAATGTTCACTTGCTGCCTAATATACCCCCCCACCCCCCACTGACAGGTGCCATTGTAACCAGATAATCAATGTTCTTCACCTGTCAGTGGTCAGAAATTTATGGCTTATCAGTGTATATATATATATATATATATATATATATATATATATATATCCCTGTTAGATTTTGAAATTAACAACATGCATCCACTGGAGATCCAGTAGTTTCCAAACATGCCAAATATGTCAGGATGAAAGTAGTTGTACCACCGTGTGTTACTATTACAAGTCAATTACAGAATGTTCTTTGCCTGTCCAAAGAAAAAGCACTCATTATGCAGAATGGTCCCTTTCAGGATTTTATATTATTCTTATATTATATTGCTGGATTACGTTTATTGAAGCGTTAACATATTAGCTGCAGGTTAATTATGTAGCTGGTCAAGGTGAAGCAAATGTTTTAACTAATTTACATATTGCTAGTTTACTCTATAATAACATCACATTTTCTAAGCTGTTCATATCTTTTGTGTGTATAATCGTTATCAGTAAAGAAGCTATAGCTGTTGGATAAATGTAGTGACACAAAAGGTAGAATATTAGCCTCTGAAATGTGAAGTAGAAATAAAAAGTAGCATAAAATATGGGTATAATTTTCTTAAAAGTGTACTTAAATACTGTACTGGAGCAAATACTTATTTAATATATATTCCATCATTGATCAAATGATGCACAAGACAGATGTTTCAAACCTTAAAGCTACTTAAATGAAAATAAAAGGGATTAAGATTTTACTTGCAAAAAAGAGAACATTTCTGATAAAGGTTGATGCTTCTCTGTAGGTCCAAACCAAAGTCGATGTAGCAGTCAGACTTGTATTTAACAGCTGAGGTAAAAAATAAAAATAGCAATAAATTTAAAAGATCAGACTGTCAGAAGTACCACACTTAAATACATGGTATGTAAATAGACAATTGTTGTTTCATTCAAAAATTCAAAAATTCAAAAAACTAGTGGTGGGTTTCCTTCTCTTAGGGCTAATTTATAGGGGGGGGGGGGGTCTTTCAGTTATTGAGAATGTGTTCATCACTATACACAATATAAACCTTGAACACATCCACGTCCATCCAGCAACAGCTCCTTCTGTTGGTCAACAACATGGTTGCAACATTTTAACAGCGTGCATTCATCCACCAGTGAGACACAAAAGCAACGCAACTATATATGCTGAAGGTGTGAAAATGACTCACTTGTGGATGCACCAATTGTATTAACCTTTAAGAATGACACCAGTAATCTTGGCAGTTGTTTAGCTGCAACTCGCGTAACAAAAACAGACAATGGAGGAAGAAAAACTCACCTTATCTGTCCAGAAGAGCTGCCAGATTCATTTAATCTGCGAGTTTGGACAACTGCCTGAGCAGGTTCAGGAACAATACACACCTCTCACGTACTCTCAAGGCCCTCGGCCCAAACAGGTTTTTCATCCTGAGTCCTATAGGGCTTTAAAGACATAGTATAGGAGTTTGTCATTTCAGTAGTAGCACTGACTGTCTGCAAAATCCATGAATTTCTTTTAAAGTTATTTTCTGTCTTTTTTTGATAGTGATAGTAGAGATACCGACAGGACACACAGGGGGAGACAAAGGTCCCTGGCTGGAATCAAACTGGTCGTGGTTATTTGGTATGCATCTTAACCACTTGTCCACCAGACGCCCAAAAGCCATTAACTTCTATTATATTACTGTAATATTTATGCATTTTGGGCAACAGACACTAAACAGTTACTAAGTGAGAAAGAAGAAAAGGTTGACGTGAAACACGTATTTATGCAATAAATGTTGACTTTTGAGGAAATTAATTAATACACATGCTTTATTACATAATATTATTACGATAAGCCTAGAAATGCGACAAAGGCAGTGTTCAGAAATATAAATGAATTTTACAAAATGTTAAAGCCAAAAAACACACAATAGAAAATACCTACAGGAGCTCAAATCAGACCCAGTCATCTGAGAAGGGCAGAGAAATAAAACTTTATCAGACAAAACATCCCATGTTTACACTAGATACCGAGAACTCAAGACACTCGAAAATGTTGCACTTGAATCATGTTACTCTAACGGCATCTGATACCTGGAAATTATGTTTCACGGTCACTAAAAGACAGACGGTCTCTTGCCTAAAACAGCTGCTATGAGACTTAATACCTGTTAAAAAAAAGCTATTTCCTTATTCTTTTAAAGCTATCAGTTATTTTGTGAGTGCAACGGTGTGATTGTCGATATCTTACAGAGTGCAATTCTTGACTTCTTTGTTATGACTTATTTTCTGGTGCGTTCGCATTTCACAGTCACATCTGACATTATTGACCTATTATCATATCATAAATACAGTCCAATATACAGCAATGCAATACAATACAGCACAAGAAAGCCAAAACACAAGTTTAACATATTTTAATAATGATAGTAAACACCTTCATCATCGAGGTGTAACATCATCCCTTCTTAAAATCCACAACTCTCCAGTCAGTGGAGTCCTTTGAAGTGATGTCCGCCTGTGGTTCACACAGATTCAGTCGGAGCGTCTGAATCTGTGTGAACCACTGAAAAACCCGAGACACAAAAAGCAGGACTCTCCTGGGCCATGTCGTGTAAGATCAGATGATAATAGAGACCAATTTCGTTTCACGCTCCTGGCGGCAATCACACGCCCATGAAGGCAACGGCGCAGCAACAGGTATTGTCACATTCAAGGAGCCATCTTCCGTTATCGGCCCCCATCACAGGAAGTGTTGAGGGCGGAGTCCAAAGACATGAGTTGTTCTGACGTGGGCGTGAGTGTGGGCGTGGGCGTGTTGCAGACTCGTTTCCCTGTAAGTAGACAACCGGGTCTCTTCCTGTTACTCACAGGCGATTTTGCCATCAAAGCTGGAGAGCGCGATGGCAAAGGCCTGCACGGCGCACAGCGGGTAGTTGAAGTCCAGCGTGAAAATGTCATCAGCTATTCGCCCAAACTGCATCACAATGTAGTCCACTGAAAAAGGCAAGGTACTGTTTAAATAGATAGGTAGGTAGATATTTAAATAATGAATATTTATCGTATTTAAACTGACTATGCTAACATGCCGGCGTTTAGCAGGTATGTTTACCCCATTGGCCATGGTAATTTAGCATGTTAGCATGTTAACAGTTACTAATTATCTCAAAGCACAAAGCACAGCTGAGGCTGATGGCAATGTCACTGGCTTTGCAGGTATTTATTTGTAAACCAACGTACTGGACAAATTGAAATATTGACCTGATGATGGCGCTAGATGAAAAGTCACAGGAGCAAATTGATTACGATTCACCCGGAGGGGAACATGAATATCTGTACCAAACTGAATCCATTCAAAAGCTGTCAGGATTTTTCACTAAAAGCCAGAAACGTCAACCTCATGGTGCTAGGGAAGATCACCAAACTCAAAAAGTAGGATTCGTTGTCTAGGAAACATCAATGTCTGTCCAGCATTTGTTGAGATATCTGGGTAAAAGTGGTGGGTCGACCGGCGTTGCCATCCCTAAAGCCATGATGGGCGGCTAAAAATGACAACATTATTTATCAGCACATATGACATTATGTTACTATCCACTGTGCTGTAATATCGTGGTGAGCACTCATAGAACTTATTTTTCCGGCACCCTTCAGTCTGTCACGTATTTCTGAGTCACAATGCAGGTAGTTTTCAAAATCTTCACTTTTTTTTTTGGTTTATGTGAGTGTTGGTACTTCTAAATAAACCCTATTTACACAATAGCAATGATAAAAATCATTTTTGGTATGCGAAGTGTAGTTCCAGATCTTCGAAAATAAGTTTTGTTTCCCGAATCTAAAACTGTAGCTAAGCATTACGCAAACAAGGATTAAAATCAGGACATGTTTTTATTCATGTCTTTAAATGTTTGACCCATGTCTGCCTTTATGAGGCATCAAATTGTTCTGAAAATGGTTGTTCACGTTCTACTTATAGATTTAATCCTCTTCACAGCCGGACAAAACTAAAGAAAAAGTGAATCCAACTCATTTACAAGGTCTTATTTCCTTGTGAATCTTTGTGCCTTGGCAGCAGACTGCTTCGTCTTTCTACGTCTAATAACATCTAGATGTGAACAAACAGAAGTGCTTGTCTTCGTAGCTAGAGAGAAGCTGTGGTCGACGGCACTCACAGTCTTTGTGATGGACTATCTGGAAGTTCTTGATGGAGGCCTGGGTGACCCTGCCGTTGAAGTTGAGCACATGAGACGCCGTTTCTTCGTTCCACACAGGCGTCTTGTTCTGAAGCTCGATCAGATTTTCCGTCCTTCTATTCTGGTGCCTTATCAGCAAGCCGTCACATTCCTGTGAAGAATTGGCAAAACATCAAGTCAGGAAAGCGGCAACAAAGAGTGATATGATTTTACACGTTCTTGTCTTGCTCGCACAATAAACGTGCAACATATCGTAAATGAAGCTGTGAGCAGTGTGGATACAATGGACAATGGATACATTTGTTGACATTGTGCACAACAGGGCATTCTGGGATGCCTGCTTTTGCTAATTAGTCATCTGATGGTGAAAATAAAGTTTTAAAAAGCAAACATTTATCATACATTTCTTGGTCGGAGAGGCACTCGCTCGTTGTCCTTGCTCATTCCAGGAATGACAACCGTCATCCTTCTGGGTCCTTTCATCCCTAAGACATTTGTTTCCTGGTGCCCGGAATAAATCAGATTAGGATTTTCAAACGTCACCACTTTTCGGTTTTCAAATCAAATGTACCCTAAAACAGAATTCATGAGATGCAATGCAGATTATTTCTGACGAGCTGTCTAGTGACTCACATAGATGATGCCTGCTAACTCCTGCCGTGCATTAGACATGTCTGGAAGGGCTCTGTCTGGATTCAGAGCATTGTCAAATACGGTGAACTTAGTCCCCATTAAATTGGACCTAGACCAAATACCAAAGAATTGAAAACTCGCGGTGAAATAATACTTGGCTGATATTACACATTTTGGATGCTGCTTTTGAATAAATGAATGTGTACCTCAGCTTTCCAACGAAATTCTCGCCACCTCTTGATAAATCTGTGGCGTCAATGGAGATGAGGTAATTTGAAGTCGCACATTTCTTTCGTTTCCTCCCAGCCAACAGGAGTGTCTGCAAGGAAAATAAAGGAGACAAATAGACCAGTTAGATTTATTTTTTGCAAAACACATTATCTGCTAAATCCCCAAACTATATCAAACTGCAATAAAGATAAATCCCTGACCTTTTTTCCATTGTCGAGGTGAAGGTAATACAGAGGGTAGAGGCTCTTATCCATCCCTCTCTGGTCTCGAGTCACTCTGCATTTGATGGTCACGCCCTGCGGAGCCGGCTGCATCACAAACTTCTCCAAGTCATCAAACTCAATCTCAGGTGATGGAGATCTCTCCTGGTCAAGAAGCAGAAACAAGTTCATTTTGATCAACACCATCAATGTTTAATCTCTCACACTGTAATTAAATGTTGGCTTGCCTGTGTGACATGGCATTAACTGACTGAAGTGTCTTTTTTTGTTC
This sequence comes from Gadopsis marmoratus, assembly GCA_036023855.1. Classification (NCBI taxonomy): domain Eukaryota; kingdom Metazoa; phylum Chordata; class Actinopteri; order Centrarchiformes; family Percichthyidae; genus Gadopsis; species Gadopsis marmoratus. Next base: position 28,934 of record JAVQJF010088212.1, read on the forward strand.
ACGGGTCAATTGTGAGATACCTTTTTCTTCTTCCCTTTGCCCTTTTTCTTTTTTGATTTTTCTTCCTTTTCTGAATCAGAATCATCGCTCTCTTCTGCCTTCCCTGAAACATACACCAAAAATGGTTACGTACTTGTCAGCGCCTCAGGAGGTGGAAAATGTTTCTGGTGAACCTGCCTTTCTTCTTTGTCTTCTTGTCTTTGTCCTTGTCTCCTGACGCTTGGAACATGGATGCTGAGCCGGCGGAGGATTTCTTCTTTGATTTGGTTGACTTTGTCTCCTGTTCATTGTCATCACTGTCTGATTTGGCAGCTGCTCAGGGAACAGGTGTAAAGATTTTTGGTTGAATTTCACAAATTTGTAAGAACTCTTACTCAGGAATAACATTTTTATTGTTTAAAATAAAGTCATCCTTAGCATCAAGATGCATGCTGTTGTGTAAAGGCCGCTAAGATTTGAGGCCTCCTTTGCAATATAGGAGGTTCAATGGCTTAGTAAAGGGAAAACCAAAGATTTCAGTTGGGAGTTTATCAAAATGTAATCACCTTTCTTCTTGCTTTTTGAGTCTTTTTCTCCGTTTATCTGGAACATTGATGCTGGTTCTTTCTTTTTGTCCTTCTCCTTTGACTTGGACTTTTTTTCTTTTCCATCAGAATCTTTGTCCTCTGAGAAATGAGACACAAGCAAAATTTCAAAAATGCCACCTGTCCTTGAATGTGATAAGAAACTAGAGAATCATGTGAGCACACACTGAAGAATTTAACTTTTCTTTTTTTTCCAAAGGCAGATAAAGTACATTTCATTCCTTTAATTCTGAGCACTTGAGAGCGTGACAAGGAATCAGGTTTCACCAGGACGTGCGCCATATCTGGTTGCTAGGTTTATGTTTGGGACACATCTTTCACAAGCGTTTCAAATGCAAGGAAAAAGCTGATGAATCACACTGGGAAGTATAGACTGATATTACTTGCACATATTTGCTCTGCCCTCAGTCAGAGTTTACATGCAAGGGATGCAAACGGCCAAAACTGAGAGTGCATAACTTGAAAGATATCTGGATGCAGGATGCCAAATTCCTCCCTCAAATCTAGTGGCACGAGTCTCGTGTACTCAAAACCTCAAGTATACTCACGATACTGGCACTGCTCACTCTTAAAACTCTTAAAACACAATGAAGAATCTGTCCCAGCATGCGCTCATGACTTCACTTGCTCCCTGTATAGTTTTGGAAATAATGAACTTGAAACAGAATGTAATGTGTTGCCTACTTACACATCCAGAGATACGGAGCAACATTAGCATTCATTTGGAGACCATTACTGACCATTATTGACTCTCATTTTAGCTATTTTTTCTAGTATAGCTAATATCTGGCTCTTTAGCTGCTAATTGCTCCACAACGTTCCCCAGATAGTTGCTAAATTGGCAGTTTGCTGTTTGGTGCTTTGCAGGTTATTAGCTGAAAACAGCTGCCTGCCACAGTCCAAGATGATGCAATGAGAGCGATGAGAGTAAACCAATCAGGTAAAGTTGAAGGCCAAAAAAACAAAACTATGAGCTGAAATATGCTAAAAAAAAGATATATGGTTCATCATATTAATTAGATATATCTAACACAAACATACAAATGCTGATATTGTACAAGAGAGAAGGCTAGCTACATTCATTATAAAGAGAATATTGCCATAGCTACCATAAAGAAGGCTACTTATATAATTAAATCCATTTCCATGGTTACCATAAATCGAGCACCTGGCTGTCGTGTACTGCACAGGAGGAGCAGGAAGCCATAAAGACAAGTCAGAGCGGGTATTCCTGAAATGACTGACGGTTGATCTGGAGGAAGGTTAAATTAGGCTCAGAGGCAAAAGCTCTGGAAACGATCCAGTCAAACTATTACAAAAGAGCAGCAACACTGTAGGCTATATCACACAGCAATTCAATATTCAAGTGTATAATAGCTTAAACCTTTGCACTGATGCTCGCTTGTGGCTCAAGGCAAAAGAATAATGAGCTACCCATATCAGAAGCTGTGCCTCTCCACACTGTGAAAGGCAGGTCATATTTGCATAGTTTTGACCAAAAGAACATCGTCTTTCAAAATCAACTCCAACTGACACTAAAGTGGAGAACGCCATGGAGTGTAAGGAAGCAACATGCCCTCACATCCCTCTTTCATTTCAGTTTTCAAGCTGGAAAAAGAATGAAGGTTTATGGGGTCATTTAGTTATTTCTCTCCAGAGTCATAAGTTAGCATGCTAGTTGGCTAATCAGCGTTTAGTGCTAATTAGGGTTAGTGTAATTGAGAACGCGTTCTACAGTTTGGAAAACCAAACGTCTGACATAATTCTTTCCCGAACCTCCTGCAAAGTAAAAGTGCTACCAAAGACCAAAGGAGTCTGCCCTAACACTTCCACTTTTAACTGTAAATGTGTCGGGATTTGACCGTTGCAGTCGTTTTAATTACACTTTCCACAGTTGACCACTTAAGGGCAAGCTACTCACTTGATCGCTGTGTTTTGCTGCCTCTGCAACTAAGTCAGTGTTTCCACTCACTCACCATTACACAATAAAATCACCTAATCGCCTTAACAACATTAGCCTGGTCTTTTAACTGCTGTTTAGATCACCCTGTTAATGCCTTTAGAAAACTGCGTTCCTGCTTCTTGCCATACCTTTAGATTTAGATTTCTTTTCCTTGGCAGAACTTGCAGACGGAGAGGCGTCCTTTGTTGTCTTTTTCTTTGTCTTCTTTTTCGGGGTGTCTTCATTGTCGTCGTCATCGTCGTCATCATCTGTGCCTGAATCTGCAGAGATGGAAAACATATTGATTAGACTATTGTTTTTTTCATGGTTGATATGTTTGCATTTCATACCTATGAATACATTTCAATTAAAGGTTTCTGTGTAAGGCATTTAATTCAAGTTAAGCATTAAAGGTTTTTTCACACTGCCAATCTTTAACATGCCACTAATGACCTACCTTTCTTCTTTTTTGGTGCACTTTTGGTTTTCTTTTTTGGCTCCTTCTCTTTTTCTTTGTCCTTTACTGGTTCTTCTTTATCTTTGTCTGTTTTTTTTTTCTTCACCTTCTTTCCATCTATGATGTTGATGAGGAGTCAGTGGTGTAAACAATATCATTAGATCACAGTAAACGCAGAGAAGCATGCAAAATGTCAGTTTGTCATCTGCTTTCTTAGTAGGAAATGCTTAAAATATCATAGTCTCTTTTCTCACTTTGGGTGGCAGGACTGTCCTCTTCGCATGCATCTTCATTTTTCTTGGTCTTTGGTTTTTTGGGCTTGGCCTCTTTTCCATTCAGCTTGTCTTCTGTTGTGCCATTTGCCTCCTCTTTCTTCTTTTTTGGCTTCTATGGATTTTCTTTAACGATACAAAACACATTGGAGGTGAGACTTGTGGAAGAAGGACAGGAAGGTAGAGAAAAGACTGGACAAAATTAAACCTGGGGGACAGAAAAACTAATCTTGGAAAACTTACTGCAAATAGCAGCATTTAAAGATCATTATCAATAATAATAACTCACCATTACAAAGTAGGATGTGAAGGGAAGCAAGGGGTAGAAAGGAAAACAAAATATTTAGAAGAATTATATCGTTACAACTTCTACAGCTATTAATATTGTTGTTGTAGTATAAAATAGAACTTATTAATTTTATGTTAAACAGTTTACATTATATTTTAAGGTCAGTGCAGTAATATGTTTAGCTTTTGGCACAGCTATATGTTAAGTTGCTGATATCAAGCATGTGTTTAATCCACTACTATTTTTGATAATACAGTTTGTATCCCATGAAAAACAAGTACTGTAACTTTCTTTATGTGACCTGCTCAGGCCTCCTCCTGAGTACTAAGAAACTTCACAAGAATAATCACAATCACAGTAAATCACAAACACACACACATTAGAGGACGACAAGTAAATTACTTTATGAAATACATAATTCTTTCTTGTTTGTTGCTCTGTATTTAAAATAAACTGTATTTTTGTGCATATTTTGTCTAAATGTTAATCTTCATATTTTCTCCATATTTCTTTCTCCATCAACTGCAATATAAGCTTTCATCTGGGCCGTCCAGACACAAGCTTAAGGCAAAGTCAAAAGTGGCCTCAAACCCCTGACCCTTAGTCACCTGACACAATATCCATTTATGTGTTCTTACATGCTATATGAGTCTATATATATTTTTATATACCAGACGTTTCACATAAAGTATTTTCATGTTAAATAAATAAAAAGGAAACCCAGTTGTGTTGTTCCCAAGCATTTCACAAGCATGAGGAGTCTGAAGACTAAACCTTTGTAAGTGACAGGAACAAAGTGTCACTGTCCCGAGTCACAGAGAAGAAGGTCAGCGTGAATGCGGCCAGCGGCGACAGTAAAGGTAATCCTATTACAGGTAGATCCTGCAGCGATGGAGGTCTATTTCTGTCCACAACTCAGAATAATGGCAGCAGATGTGACGTTTGTCATATTGTAGTGAATTGTTGCGATTTGTAATTTTAAGCTAAACATCTTTCTTTCTAGAATTACTGTACAGTTCTTCACCAACAACGTTTACCATTTGTTTTAGTAAATTGTTGTCCTCTGCACTACAAAACATTTGAAAAATCATTAATAAAAACAATTTTGTCTTGCTGCTGCCACAGATCATTTTCAAATGCTCGGTTATTACTCTAATCAAATTATATGTATCTGTTGATACATATGGTAATACAAAAAAAAATGTTTCAAAGTCAACAGTGCATCTTCCACTAAAGATGGAAATGCTATGATGGAGAAAATGCTGTTGCATGTGGTTTGGACGTCACCACAACAGCACTATAAGTGGTTTGGGTGACTGGATTACTGACTGCCTTCAATCCCTCATACGTGCTTTTTCCGATGCATTGCATCAGCAGATGAGATCTAGAAATGTACACATCATCAATCCAGATGCAACTTAATGGCAGATATGAAGGGGGTTCACGCTGCAGCCGTTCATGTTTGAATATGGTTGGAATCTGTCTTTCTCTAATCAAAAACCTCCCATGCTGGCATTTGTATATAGAGCAGTTACCTCACATGTGGGTCAGAGATGATTTACTATGTAATCATTCATTTAAATGTCTTTGATTCAGACATAAATAACTTTGGTTTCTACATCAGAAAATAAACACAAGGCAAAAAAATTAAATGATTCAAAAACATCTCATGAATGCATTTTCAGCCCAACTGTAAAGGCTGCATGGTCAGTCCAACTGTAAATATTATGTGTTTATTACTTTGAGTGTTATTTGACTCTTATTAAAGCAACTTTGGTTTCCCTCTTAGGTCTCACTCTCTAAATATCACTACATGGCATCACTAGGCAGCTGAATGAACACTGAGAAGTAATCTTATTTGAAAGTCAATAAAAAAAAAAGAAATCCACAAAACCACAACCCCCACCCTTTTTACCTTCTCTGCAGACATGGCGTGGCCTCCAGCTCTACCACTGCTTCTCTTTAGAGGTTAGAAAATTTAAAAAAGCAGGCTTCTCAGCAGAGATAACGGAGGAAGGAGAAAGCCCTGTGCTCACTGCTTCTCCATCAGCAGAAAGGTGTTAATAGGATTTATGTGTAAAGCCATCTGCTCTGTAGAAATACGTCAACGGGAGAAACCAACCACGGCTCAGGAGGAGGGAGAAGAACTGTTTATGTCGACTGTCCAGGGACTTAAAACTAATTTGTGCTTCCAGGATGCCCACACCTTTTATGCTGTTGGTCAGAGTGCCAGCCAACTCTGGAAATTCTAACATCTTTGTTCACTATTTTAGATGGGATATTATGTTTTTTTAAGCTTAAATTTGAATAAAAGATTGACCTGTTCTTGCAGCTGCGGGGCAGAAGCCGAATCCTCGTCCTTTTTAATCCTGGGGAAAAAACAATGATAAACACATCATTTATTACAATTCTATCCTTTCGGTCTCAAAGCATTTCTTAATGTACTTATAAAAGTAAGGCTACAAAGTATATAATCGGAATCACCTGCTTTTACATGTTTGATCTGGAATACAGTTTTACCTAACGATTATTGTCTTCATCAATTTACCTGTTTGTTAATTTCCATGATTCAGCAATTCATCGTTCGGGCATCTATGCTTAAAAAAATAGTTTGTAATTAAAAGTTGCTGATTATTTATCTATCTGTTGATTAATTGATTAAGCAACTAAATGTTTAATCTCAAATTTGAAAACTGGGCTAGTTCACATACATTCACTGACAGGCCTTCATCATCACTTTTTTATCTTTGTTTCATGTGTTTTTTCAACGATGTTACTGTCCACTGGCACTTTCATACAATGCCATGTTTTCTGCATTGTTATTTACCAATACCTATGCCTGTATACATATACGCTGTACAGTCATTTTCAAATCTGTCTGTCTGTCTGTCTGTCTGTCTGTCTATCTATCTATCTATCTATCTATCTATCTATCTATCTATCTATCTATCTATCTATCTATCTATCCATCCATCCATCTTAGGATCATACTAAATAATCAAGCATAGTGTCCATTTTTTGGGCATGCACAAGCCAAGATGGTGTCAAAAGCTTCTCACCATATGCTTCCCATAGTGAGGTCTGTAATACAGGGTATGGGAACTGGGCCTCAGTAGGTCTGCCTGACAGCAACGATTAAACCTTCCCCTTGATACTTATTGGTTTAGCACCACTTGACTAGTACCAGCGGAAAGTGGGTGTCAGTAAAAGACATTCAGAAAACCACAAGACCTCAGGTAGGACTAATGGAAGTCACGGGGAAGATATCAAACTTGTCCTAATGTGAGAAATGCTTGGACTACACATACATTTGCAAAGTTGTGTATTGCTATGTGGTAATGTTGACATACCTGTCCTGTGTCCAGGCTTCTTTCACGATGTGATTGTGGAGGTGCATGGCTGATGTATAAAGAGGTCAAGATTTTGGTCTTAATGAGAAAACATGAGAAAGAAAGTGTACAAACAGAAAGACATCCAGTGCAAATCACTGCATATTAATCTGTATGTGAACGTGAAAGTCTATCTGTGTGAACACACAAACTTGCATTAATGCAATTTCTCACCAAGTATGTAGCGGTTTTTCCAGGCAGCAGTGTGATTTTCTCAATCCAGCTTGTGAATGCCACAAGGCTCCGTACACATTCTGTAGCCCACAGAGGGGTCACATGACCTGATTTGTAAGAGGATTTTTAACAAAGCAACAGGGCCCCCCATAGACTACCACACAACCAGGATGCCCCAACCCCTCAACTGGGATTACTCTAATCAGCTACTCACCATCTGTGAGCATTTGTAAGCTTTTCATAGAAAAGCTGCGGAGGTACCCAAGAAAATAGAAATATGGCTTGGGTGTATATTCACTTTACTGGGTGAAAGCAAAACAGATTCAGCTTAAACAAAGCGGGTTAGGGTTTTAATTCAGGTTAACCAGGATAAAAGTGCACAATCATCAAGAGAATGGAATTAGAGAGGGCGGTTTAAGGCCACACGGTCTCTTGTTTGAATGCCTGACAAGCTGCCTTTAATAATACAATCTCCATTTGCTGCAGTGGAGCAGCTCATTGGCCAAGTGTGCAACAGTGTGAGCGTGAAGCAGGATGATGCTAACAGAAATACGGCATGTGAACGTCCTTAACTCAATAGAGATTCAAAAAGAAGTGTCAATACATTTTACCATAACAAACAAAGTGTGATGTCCTCCGTCAACCACCAGATGCTGCTGCACCCCAAGAGACAACAATCAATGCAGGAAGCAGCTGTGAGGCACCAGGGGGCACATGGAGGTACAGAGCTCAAGTGAACAGCAACACGTGATAGCAAATGAAGAAGGAAAAGTAATGTGTTTTGTAGTTTTGTAAGACCAGACCCTTTGTCTCTCCACATTGCCGTGCCGCTCACGCTGTCCAGTCTGCCGACTGTTGAAAAGGATCTAGACTAATGGCGTTGCTGGCATTTCTGCAAATGCTTGACAGTAACATGGCAGTTGGCACTAGGCCTAAGGAAGGCCAGCGACCTCAAGGGAGCAGTGGAGAAGCCATCAAGATCTTAAAGAGACAGAAACTACAGTGTCTTTCTCACCATGTGCTGTGTTTCCAATCTATTTTCATGTCAGTTGTGTTTTATTACTGCGTGCAAGATGGTAAACATTGTTGAAGTAATGAGAAGCAGCAGGAGTACACCAGAGAGGCTGCAGAACCAGCTCTCGCTACACCAGCAACTGTAACAACAAGCCCGGCTGAAATGCACACATTAATCAAAGTTATGGTGAAACGGGGACCATTCAAAGCAGTTGTGCAAACACTGAGCCAGGAAGAATTATGTTAAATACATAAAGGTAGAGCTTCCAGTAGCAGTGACCTGTGGCTGAGGAGGGGGTACGGTGATGATATTTTAGTTCACCCATGGGTTCAGTGCTGAAACAGCACGTTGTTGAGGACATGAACCCGCTGGCACTGTAAAGCCAGGTGAATCATCAACTCAGAGAGGGCCCATATCTCAGGAAGGACAAACAATGAAGACGAAACAGGAAAATCAGGGGTAAATGAATCTATTCCCAAAGGAAGGATTGTTCCAGGAATGTGGAGGGGTAGAAAAGAAGACAATGGCAGGAGGTCTCGTCCATTCAATATAAATGGAAAGATGCTTATTCAGGAGCCGAAATAGTCTCTTTGTTGTAGATAAAATTAAACTCACAATCTCACACTGTTGATTCAACAAGGTCACATCCTGAGAAATGAAGAGACGAATTTACTATTCTTAGGTTCTTATCGCTTTGTATGGGAAAAAAAAAATAAATTTACATTTTGGCCTGAGGGTGGCACCACAGGAAAGAGTGGCCATCAAATCAAAAGGGTCAGCGTCAGACTCAGCTTGTCAGGCTCAGCTGCACATACTCAGACTCGGCTAAGTTTTCATTAGCTGTACTTTGTATACGTCGGCTAGGCTAACGTTAACAACGTAAACTATTCTTGACATGCTAATTGTAGGCTCGCTGATGTTAACCTATTGGAATAGCAATGTTAGAGTGCTAGCATGTGCAGCGGTGCTATTTTCTGTTTCCCAACATTTACCACTACTAAGTGAAAGACTGTGTAAAAGCAATTAGTTTGATATGAAATAAATAATCAGAAGGCGGCGAAACTGAAGCATTAGCAACAACAAATCTTCACTTTACGTTCACAACATTTCTACTCATATTGTTCTTTTGTATATGGCTCTTACAGCTTTCATATAGTCAGCGAGTGAATGTTCATATGTTGACATTTACTATTACTGTAGCATGCATTAATCGCAAAGTCCTGAGGCTGATGAGAATTTTGTCATTTGTTTTTCGAGACAGCCTGTCAAAAACTGACCGAACATGTTAACCTGCTGGTGACACTAGATGAATCACCAGTGATCAGTACTGAGATATTTAAGACCTCAGAACCCAGTAGACTAGTGGATGTGAGCTAAGGTGTCACGTTTCTATTCCTCTCGACACAAAATGACCTCTTTATTTGTACACATTTGGTCTTCACTGGACCACCGGTGTTGGCTTGGTGAGAAGACAGGAGGCAAAGCTGAATGAAGGCTCGAGCAGCAATGTGCCAAATCTAATAAGGCGCAAACTGAGAACACTCCTTCACTCACACTCTTCCTTGTTAATTAAATCTTCCCAGCACTATAATAGGGGATCATATTATGGCCATACAACACATAGTGCATTACCTGCCCTTATTGACCCATAAGCGGGATAAACTGGAGGAGAGGCCGTTGAAATACACAATGATGTGAACAATGCACAGTCAGTGGTGATGACGTCACTGCTGTATTGTAGGCAGGCGCTCAATTGGATGATCCCAGTGGAGAGACACTGGTGCCACAGAGACTATTAAAGCCAACTCAATCCCTACAAGTACACCTACATAGACGCATACAGAGGGATGCACTTACATGTACACGTACATGTACACATGTTATTAAGTTTGACGAGGTATGACATCTGAGTATTGTTGTGATATGTGGACCAAGTCAAGATTTAATGTTGTTGTAGTAGTTAAAGCATCGTGTATTGCATCAAACAGCTGCAGGGCAAGTTTTCACATAAGGTGAGGTGTTTTTGGCACCTTCCTGCATGTACAGTGTACTGCTTACTGTAAATCCTGTGTTTTTATAACCTCTGAGAAGAAGCAGTTGTTTCTCATCATTTCCATGGTTTACAGTAGGTTACGCAATCTTCACACTCTTCCCATTGCATAGAGTTTGTGTGTTTCTGGAGTGCAGGCAATGGTATTATAACAGCGTTGCACAGCTTTTAGTCCAGCAGGGAACAGAGAATGCAGACTGTTGTTATCATGTAACTTTTGGGCACAGTGGGGTAAGAAAAACATAAAAGTGTTTCCTGCCTGCCCCTGGCTGTACACTGCATCCTCCATATACCTGCACTGAGAGGCTTTACAATATTTACAATAAAGCGAGCACACAATGAGAGGAAGTGCTTACTTGTGGAATATGAGAATAACACTAGGAAAGTCAAATTACATTGCGTTTGTGAAGCCATTGGTTGTTTTTCAAAGTGTAAACCTACTTTTGTGCACTTTCTCTCATTGAGTGCGTTTGTGTGTAAATTGTTGCGGGGGAATAACAGGGAACGTGCAAAGTTAGATAAGAATCCCTGAGCCGCTCAGTGCAGAAATAAAGGCGAAGCAGCCAGAACCTTGTGTGAACTGTAACACAAGCAGAGCTGAGCCTCGTGAGAGCTTGACACGCATCTGAAATGGAGGGCAAAGTATCCAGGAAATTGTGCTGCAGCTTGCATTTCCTATTCTCTGGGTGGCTGTGATAGAGACCAGCCACTCCGGAGCGATCCGGACTACCTTGGCGCTCTAACAGATGAACAGATGCCTTTACGACTGAGCTGTCCAGAGATGGCATTACCCTGAGAGCAGAGAGTAAAAGCCCTAAGAGCCGATCGCTGCCCTGAGTCCCCGAGAGAGAGAGAGAGAGAGAGAGAGAGAGAGAGAGAGAAAGGGTGGCGGGAGAGAGAGTGCAAAGAGCCAGCACTCCCCTTGCAGACTTGTCCCCTCTGTTTTGTTTTTTTTTGAAACAGGCAGTGTTCTTTTGAATCGCTGCCAATGGAGGCTGGCCCTTGCAGCTGAAACTTTTTACAAGCTCAGCAGAGAAAGACACAGAGTTAAGAAAGGTAAAGGGGATTTGAAGCTCCTCTCCTCTTATCTTCTCTTCTTCGACCGGCCTGAGATGTCAGCCCAATGATTCATGCTCGATTTTTTTTTGTTTGTTCATTTAAATGACAAAGTCCTCCGAGAATATGTACAGAAATGTCCAGGAAAGAGGACTGCATGGGGAGAGAAAGGATTTAAAGTGTATTTATGGAAATAATTGCTTTAAAAAATGAAGAGTCTGTGACGTCACACAGGAAGCTGCCTTGGATATTGCCTGGAGAAATATATCGTGTGTCCGTGGCACTTTGACAATTAAAGCGTTGTGCCCTATCCAGGACTCGCACATTGGATTATTTTAGTGTTTTTCACTTCTTGATGATGGTCCACGGGAAACATTATCTTTGGATTCGCTTGTTCCCAGAGACTGACCCTTCGCTGGCCCTTATTTTCGCTTCAGAGCACCATGACAAATTTTTGTTACTTGTATTGTGGTCAACATCCCAAACCACTCGTTTTGGTTTGTTATGTTACCAGTAAACACTGGTCTCCACTCAGTAGTACAATCAAATGAAATCACAACCTCAGTGGTTACCATTCTATGGACTCTGCAACAAATCCGAATAAAAACACAGGCAGGTGCAGAACAACTAAAGACGTCCGGAGTGACTACTGAAAATGGGAACTATGAGGCATGTACAACCTGGGAATGATGCCAAATGCTGACAAAAGGCTTTACTGCACGGCTCTGAGAGAAGTCTTTAACGCATTTGCTGTGAAATGCTTCAGGAATATCTGGCACTGAATTATTTGGCCAACTGTAGATAAATACGTCAAACCTTTTGGCTTTCTTACAAGACTGCATGTAAGTACTCACGTCTGATTCCTTTCCCCGAGCCTGTCTCCCTTCTTTCTTTCCCCCCTCGAAGCCCCTAATCCTACAGTCAATTGAGCTCTCTATTTGATGACACATAGTCTACAGTTCATGTGAAGGCTCCCCTTTATGTGGCTAGTTAACTCAGTCACCCCGCGAACGTCGCCTCACAGCAAATCTCTGTTTACTTTTAATGCGTTTTCCAGGTGGATTTCATATCTTTAGCAGGAGCATGTAAGCACACTTTTGTGACTTCATGATTTCTCTTCCCGCCTCCCTCTCTCCTCGCTGTCTCTCCCTCTTGGCAGCGGGGCAAAAGTGGGCAGGGAGAGAGGAGGGCATGGCCCAGAAACTGCTCTCAAGCTCCAGCCCCTGTTCAAGTGGGTTTGCTTGCTGGTACACTGCTCAGCCTTTCCTTCGTCTTGCAGGCGATAGAGAGGGATGTGGAAATGCTTTCTTGTCTCCTTTCTAACCCACTTTTTTTTTTCTCCCCACCGCCACCACGGCCTAAATCTCTGCGGGTGAACACTAGCCTGACCTGTACTAAAAACTCACCTCCAGGTATTTCTTATTTTTGATTCTGCTTCTGTTTGGGCCTTAACATTCCTCTTTGTACTGAAGCCTCCCTTTATATGTTTCTGTTGCACTTTTACACTTCTTTTACTGTCACCTTCCACACTGTACACGTGTCTGCTTTGCCTGCACCGAACACAATCCCCCAAATTGCCACCGTTTCTGTTCGCTTGAGACCCACCGGGATTCTTGTTTTAAATAATGTCGTTTTTCGGTTAAATGCATTAAGAAATAATGAGCCAAACATTTGTATAGTTACTGTAATGAGCAGTCTGTTTGCATGGCACCGTTTAATAAAACACATGCCCTGAGTAAAAAGCCATTTTAGTAGCTTTGTTACTGCATCTTAAAACAAGGCTGTAGTAAAAAGCAACATTTAAGCATAATTTACAGCAAGTCGCAGCCTAAAGACACAACAGCGCCAGTGGTTTGAACAAACAAACTTCACCCCATTAAAAGTGATTACTATCTCTAAGCTTCAAACAGGAAATACTCAGAGATAAAAGGCATATAGCCCTTTTTATTAAACATTTTGGTTTCTGTGATGCAGGATCGCTACGTAGGTGCAAAAAATCTGCACCAGAGGCAACATAAAATATCCTTCAGTTACACTGTGGCTACTGTTTGCCATGTACTTTACCACAAAATGAAAAAGAATCCCACGTATGGAATAAGTATGTGGTTTGTATGTAATACAGGCAAATCTTAACTGTTCTCGAATGCTGCTGTTTAATAGACCTGTTCACAAACCAGTACGAACCAGATCCTTCTGTTGCAAGCATTGTTCTATACATGAAGGGGCTTGTATTGTAAAGTTGCAGGATTTTGGTTTCAGATCGAGCCTTTTCGGTTTGCATGCGTTTTTTTGTTTGTTTTTTTTTTACCACAAGAAGCACGACAGCTGTAAAAACAAAAAAAACCCATTAATATTAAATTGAGTTACATTTTCAAAAACAACTGCTTCTTTTTACTTTACAGGTTACACTCTTGAAGCAGGCTTATTGCAAACTAACTGTGTAAACATTCTGGCACATGCTGCTTGCTGTGCGGCTGTGTGTGAGGTTTTGTGTCCATACAGTTTTACAGAGTCAGCTCTTGGATTCGTGTTTTTGAGTGTGCGATAACGACAGATTATGGCATACTGTACTCTTCAGATGGGGTGAATGAAGAAAAAAAAGGGGGAGGGAGCAGGGAGGATGGGCAGACAGAGAGAAAATGAACTTATTTCCTCCTCCCCCCACAGCTCTCCTCAGATGAACTTGCTATGCTGCTTGATGACATGTTGTTTGGAAAGCCATATCCTCTGCTATTTGCGTTTCTCTCCTCCCTACGGCTGGAGTGACTCTGTGGTTACCAGGATCAAAGTCTCTCTTTTATTCCGGTTGATGCTTTTATCAGTTTCATACTGTATCCACTCGTTCAGCTCTTCCTGTTTGTTAGCAAAACCGATCAAGCTGGTTACCTTTGAGGAAATCAAACCGTAAAGAGATCATTTTTTTCCCCCTGGTGTCTTGAGAATTTGTCGTTGTGTGTATGGTAAAGATCCATCTGCCGTACTTCACTGAGTGGGTTAATACAGCAGAATATGGATATGCTAAATGTAATAAAAAATTCAACTGTGACAGATACAGCACAAGTACCGATCATAGACACCTACGGCAGGCAATATATGCAGGCAAGAAGCATTTTCAGCAGATATGGATTTTGGCTAATATTTTAATGGTTTCTGTGTTGCTCTGTCTGATAATTCCAGCAATTCCAGAAGATGTATAATTTTGTCACCCTACGTGACACTTGTTACAAGTAAAAAGTGTATTGTAAAGTAGTAAATGTCCGCCACCTTTGGTGTAGTAGTGGCATTTTCTGTTTGTACATCGCCCTTTGTTTACAAAGCATTAAGCAGCTGTGGCAGAAGTGCTGTCTCTTGCTGTAAAAGTGGCAGGTAACTCAAGAGTGATTGAACTGTGTAGCCTAGTGGTTCCCAAACTGGAGTCTGGAGCCCCACAAGGGGACGGAAGCTTAATCAAAGGCTTCGCGAGGTGATTCCTGGGGTAGAAAATAAGAAATAAAAATATTCTGCTACACAAAATCAAACAATCTGAGAATGGAAAATCACTCTTTGATTGAAGTGCTCGCAACTCCGCTCCTTGTCACAGGTTGCATGACTAAGTATATATTGCTTCTTGTAAAGGGGTCACTAGCGAAAAAAAAGGTTGGCCACTGGTGCAGACTAGACAACAATTGCTAACATTAGAGATGTGACAATATTTTCCTGAATTACAAATGGTTTTTAAGTTTTAGTCTTTAAAATGTTGCACAAACTCCTAAGATTTAAGTTTTTAAAAGTCCTCATCCAGTCCTTAAAAATAAAATGTCGTTCTGGAAAGAAATGTTGGAAAAAGAGATTGGAGAGTTAACAGGAACACGGCAAAAATAAAGGAGGAATTTAAAACGGAACAAATGACTTCATGGGGCCCAGTGTAATTGTAATAGTTGTTATAAAATAAAAGTTCCCTTAAATACCTGAATGGTCCAAAAAAAACTGAAAACTGAAAATTTCAGCAACTTATTCGACAGTTGGAACACCTGATTTTCCACGACGATAACACTGTAACAAGTTACAGCACCACAAATAAATCCCCAATCCTCTGTAGTCTGAAGTCTTTGATTGAGGTATGCCGATTGGCGCCACACATTAAAATTCAACGTTTATACTGTAACTTTAATGTACTCAATGTCAGTCAGCGTATAGGCAGGCTGGAATGACTCTTCTGAGTTCACTTTGCAAGTACGTTTTGTGAGAAAACGTCGAAGATAGCTCAGGTGTTTATATAAGCTCCAGTGAAATTACAATTAATTTGGAAATGATGTTCGACAGTCACCGCCATGCATGGCGGACTGAGTCAGCCTGCCAGATGGATGTAAACGCAGACCGACCGGAGTTTATTAAACAGGCTGCATCACAGACTCATACAAGGCATACACCACTTGTCCAACATATGGACAAAGTCTGCTTGTGGAACAATGGACCTTTCTCTAGACGTGTGAACACCTAGCTCACACAGCACCGAGCATCTGCCAGCGAGCTATGCCGCCCTACCTTATTGTGTGGTATCATACCCCCTTCCTGACATGGCATCCTCTCATTGCTTGACTGCCAATACTCTCCTCCCCCCTCAGTGGTGGGTTCTGCCATCCTGCGTCCACGACATCGCCCCCTTTTATTCTTCTCATTGAGATTCAGCTTGGCATGCACACAATGCCCATTTCTTGGCACCAAATATTGGGGAGAGCCGCATAAGAGAGCCAACCTCAGTCTATTCCCTCACAGTCGTCCCACGTATTCCGCCGATCGTCATGGACCAACGCCAACTTGTAATGGGTATTTTTTTGTGCCTTCGTCTACTAAATTCTCAGTTTGTTCGGCACCTGGCCATCTGACAACATGGATTTCTTTAATGAGTTGAGCTTTTACCACTGTAAGACGAGCTCTTCTAGGCATCTCTGTCTGAAGCAACAGCAAAAATGTTGACTGGCATGTTGATTGTTCTGAGTGAGTCTTAGATGAAGGTCATGGATTCATAACACTATTCCTTCCTTGTTATACTCTGACACAGGCCGGCCATTTTCTTATCATCGGCAGGTTGGGGATAGACTGCGAAAGTCAAACCATCACTTCCGGGTGTGAAAAAAAAAAAGAAGAATGGAAAAAAAAGGAGAGAAACATTTGCTTTAGCTTCTGGGTTCGTAATGGAGGTGCTAATTAGTGTTTACCTCCGGCATGGCACACAGAAAAGTTGATGCACAATCACAAACAGGATATTTGGAAACAATCAAGGTAAGAAAATCAAAGTGTACCTGTTTGCATGCCTCACTGGCCTGCGGTTGAGAAATGTGTCCCGCTTGTGAATCACAAGTAAAGTTATGGCAGCGGTTTAGCAATAGAATGGATGTTTCAGGCTGACTGCTGATAATTATCAGAACAATGTGCACACTTCATTTGAAGATGGGACTATTCTGAGAAAGAGATGCGAGTCACATCATGTTAGATTATGCAACGTGGTGATGGTGTGCGTCGACTCAGTAGAGCAGAAGAGAAGCATGTTGTTAGTTCTCTTCTCTTTTGGACTTTTACGTCAGGTATTGTCCGGCGATACAAAAAATGAAAAAGACACTTTTGAGATGCACTGACTCTGTCCATATTGTGCTGTAAGCTTTAAGTAGTCGTAGGTTTTAATTACTCTAGCTGGATAAGCAGGTGTCAATCCTACCAATAACTTATGCCAGAGGTTATCAGTTTCACCAGAGAACCATGCAATCACCACAACAAATTCTTTTTGTAGTCCACACAGCCTTTCTTGTATAAAAAGTTGAATCCACTCCTGCTTTCACTCCATAGGCCAGTCAGCCAGCCAGCTAGAAGAGTTTGATACCATTTACCGTCTAATTAATTCAACATCTCAATTAAGGCCTCCCACTCTCTGATGCCCTTATGCCTTTTCATTCTGGCCCTAAGAGCATGCCCTGGCACCACAGCCGCACAGCCTGCCAAAACATTTCAATCACTGTCTGCATTAATTAGGCCAAAGAGGAATTCAGAATGTTAATGAACTGCCCAGCCGCTTTTCAGCAACCATGGTTCACATGCTAATTTATGCAAAGTGTCCTAGGGTTGACCATCGCCGTCTACTATACCAGTGTCTGGGCTCAGTCAAAGTACGGCTCTGTCGGGGCCCAGATAGCTCTGCCCAGCTTGTGTCCTAGACTCTAGCTGGCACAGTAAACAGACTTCTTTTTCAATGGACTTGAAGTGGCTTTCACACTGAGCAAAACAAAGGCAATTTTCTGGAGTTTAAACCTCCAGCTCCTCTTTTAAAGCATCTCGAGCAAAAACAAAAGTCACTAGCAGAATTCCTTGGCACACTTTTGCGAATCAGCAACAGTCAACTCTCAATTCCTTAAGTCAGCCTCAGTCTCCTATGCCATTATCTGAGGAAAATAAACGATCACGTGGACAGGGATTGGATGGAGAAGGCAGAAGTTAACAGGTTGCGCCGCAGATGGGTACGGGTGCCAAATAACTCTATAAAATGGCAGAGGTACTGCCATTTTCCATCTTTCTTCCTTTGCTTCGCGTTGGTTTCTGCATGTAGAGTCGTAACTGGACTGAACTGGACGAAGATGTGCTCAAACTCAGCTATTTATTTCTGTCTGTTGGGAAATAAAACTGGAAAGACCCAAGCCAAGTTTTGGAGTAAAATAACTACTAATCCTTGGCACAGCTGCCCTTCATTATATGCCAATTTCCCTGAAAGAAAGTGGGTTTTACTTTGCGGGGTTACACAAACGGCGATGCTTCTTGTGGTGACATGAGTATTTTGTCTTTAATGTGCACTTCATTAAGAAAGCAGAATATGTTTTGTACATTTCCCAGTGTGTGCTAATGTTCAGCGTGTCCTTCACCTGTCATTCATAAACACTGGCCAAATACATTTACTCTTAGTAATGCAAGCAGTCAGACGCTGTATATCGCTTACATAAACGCAGTAGCACCGTCACACTGGTTGTAAGCCTGGTGAACCAAGCCTTGATTTTACTACTCAGGCCATGTGGAAGTTGCTCCTGGAAGGTAATTCCTGATAAAACTGTTACCAGACTACCTCATTCCATGGCAGGGGGTGCCATTTGAATAATTTGGTTTAACAGTGTGGATATTATTACTATTACTTACAGTAGTTTGCGCCAAAAAAAAACAAAACACACTCTGAAATGACAAGATGTGGTAAAACCTGCAAATCTTGGCCCCCACGCAGAATAAAACATATTTGTCAACCATTGTTTGGTGGATGTAAAAACTCACCTATTCTCTCTTCATTTTTGTCTCACAGTTCAACTGGCAAGTTTGCACTGCTGCCCGCAAAGTATCTGTCCTTAAGGCTGAGGTAGTAGATTGAATAGTTTTGGGGTTCGGGTCCTCGCTCTGAGATAACTATACAATCTACTGTCTTTCCTGTGGAGACAGGATGATCTGCTGTGATGACGAAGCCCATAGGAACACGGGAAGCTCCATGGATAAAGGAACTCATGGACTGAGTAAAGTAGATAACCCACCATCACCTCACCTGGGCAGGAGATTGCAGACACACAGGTTTTATATATATATACCAGACACAATGGTGGAACTGATCTATTCTAACATACTGAAGTTGGTACATTTTGAGTGAAGTCTTATTTTTAAGGACATTCACTGGTGGCTGAAGTTGAGCCTAGCAAGGTGAGGTAGTAGGTTGTATAGTTTGTGGGATAGAGTAAGTCCTACTCAGGTGATAACTATACAGTCAATTACCTTCCTTGAGAGGTACAATGAGTGCTGGGAATGAAGCTCACTCACACTGACGGATTTGTGAAGGAGCCCCTCTGACGCCATCTTGTGGCCAAAGAAACGCCACTCTGGAAATTATCTATGCTTTAGGGCCTCTATTTTGTGTATCTGCAGCCATATTCATGAAACATCCTAATGCTAAAAGTAGCTACTAAGTGGTGGAGTCACCAGAAAAAAGGGCTGTGACAATTCTAACTTTACGTTTTTGGTCTAATAAAGAATTTAAACACTATAAGTAGATCCTAAGAGAGACGTTAGCGGCAGACTTATAGTCATTAGTGGGCTGCAGGTAATGTGTCAAATTGCATCATGAGTTGTAAAAACAGAAAAACTATTAACTTTGAATCCATATTTTGATGTCAGCCATTTGATATGGATTCAATCGGCTCACCAACAAATCAAAACAGTGCAATAACACTGGATATGACAGTTTGCACAACTCTATTCTACTTGGACACTGTCAAAACACAGTGTGCAGCACTGATAATCTCAGTCTCAGCAACTGCAATAAACCCAAAAATAAAGGTAATTTCATGGCCGCTGCTGGATTATCCGGCAAAACCCCTGCAAACATCTAACAGATCTGACTAAACAACAGTACCTACAATAATAATAGAGGACCTTCGGCTGAAGACAAACAAAGAACATAGAAACAGCATAATGAAATAAATATTGATGAGTCAAAGAAAAAGTTCAAATAAATCGTACATGTAAGATTCCCAGTTATGTATGAGTGCCTGTCCTGTCAAATGTTTGTTAAAAGCTGGTACAAAATGGTGACTCAGGGCATATTGTACGTATTTTATTCTCAGAAGCCGAATCTTCAAAGTACAATGCACATTGCCAATAGCTGCCATTTTACTCTTGAGATTGCTTGTTAAAAATGAATAAATAAAATGTACAAAAATCTGCATTTGTATTGTTTATGCTTTTTGTTAATGCTGGTAGTACAATTAGCAGTTGGTCATGTGTTGGTGAACGTAACAGAACAGCTCTGCAATAAATTCTACGTTTGTGAAACAATTTATGAGGATGTGCTTTGTGGTTTTGTCGTATTAGACTGCTCCTTTTCAAAACGTGTGTCAAATGTTTTGTACATGGGGGAACAAAATATTATAAACTTTACGATCCTATGTAATTCAATCCAACAACAGAACAAACTACACTTTCAAAATAATTCTCACACAGTCGAACACACCTGTCTGATACAGTCTAAACAAATATAAAACATCTTAAGAACTTGTTGCACCGTTGTTCTATTTGATTATACTATATTGTACATTGGTCTCTATTTTTTATTTAAGCCATTATCATCACGTCTAAATTGTTACTATAAATGCCAGGAGACAACAGACAAATATAACTTGCTGTTGAAATAAACACAAGGACCTAGAACTTGAACAGAAACGGAACAACAACAGTGATATGAAACTTGGTGCGAAGCTAAAGCACAAGACAAGTGAAAGTTGCCTTTTCCCTCTGCAAAACAGTTTCTACAATACAGGCATACTGTACATACATGCTCACAAGCACACACAGGACACACTAACACACACACACAGATTCCTGATATATGGCTTGTACACAATGGCCTTGACCTTTCACACAATGTAAAACATATAATTATGCCTAAAAGTCGATCAAACTTGGTTCTTAGGTACAAAGAAGCACACAAACAAGGAAATATCCCTTCACTCATTTTTGGCCACTGTTAATGTTACTGCTGAGATTGTTGTCTGTCGACTGGCTTGTCTGAGATCTTTCATTTTCTTGTCCACATGCAATATATTGTCTCCAGATGTTCAGGTATGCTGTCTTGATCTTTTGTATTTTGAACGCATACACAACTGGGTTTATGGCT